>JAGFMF010012103.1:345690-379245 GCA_019455555.1 Galemys pyrenaicus
ACGCGCTCCCTGTGCTGTGCTCTGCAGAGCTGTGTGCAGGAGAGGGGCCGCGGGAGCTGCTACCCGAGCCTGGTACCCTGGTCTCTGCTGGTGCTAGGGAATATCCTTGATGGCCTGAGGTTCCTGCCACCCCAGGACTGGAAGAATCTGACAGTTAGCAAGCCATCACCCCGGGGCACTGCACAGACAGCAGAATGACAGGAGCACAGTCTTTCTGAGAAAAAAGGTGCTTATTTGCTGGCCAGGGTGGGTTTAGGCCTGAGGAGGGGGCTCAGGTTTGGCACACATGTAGAGAGGTCCATGAATGGAATTGCTTTCAGTGAGTAAAGGTCAATGCATCCCATTCTTGTGCCTTCCCTTCGCCTTGCCATAGCTCACTAGTATCCCTCAAACAAGCCAGCATACACTTGTCTGGGGCCCCAGTTTTTCTGAGTGCCACTCAGGGAACACCTACAGTTCCCTGGTGTCTGTGGCTAGTGGAGTTGTTTGTGGTACCATAGCACTACATATATTTGCATACTTTAAAAGCTGCTTCCTTAGGATCTGGCTTCCAATCAACCTGAATCTAAATGCTGACTGTGATACTCCCTTTTAAGGTTTTGGGACTATAAATAATAAAGCAGCCTGCTAAAACAATTACAGAAGTTTGAGAGATAAACGAGTTAGGGCAGGACTGCATAGTGAAGTTCATTTCCTACAGAGGGCCACTTTTCAAGACTGGACATAGTGAAAATTCCATCTAATGCATAGAAACCAATACTAAGAGTTGCAAAATGAAATAAGAAACACAATAAAACCTCTAAAATACGGTCTCTTCTTAATGAAGATTGACTGTTAGCAACAGAAAATTTATCAATAATCACTTGGAAATGTTGTGTTTCAATAAAATCATTTATTTTTTCTAAAACCTATAAATTTACTGAACACTCTCCTTATTGCCATCTTCATCTCTCTATTCCTGAGTGTATAGATGAGTGGATTTAGAAAAGGAGTTAAAACTGCATCAAATATGGCTAGAAATTTATCCAGAGGTGTTGAAGGAGATGGTGATACATAGAAAAAAATCAATGGACCAAAGAATAAAACCACCACAATAATATGAGCTGACAGAGTGGAAAGAGCCTTGGATGAACTGCCTGAAGAGTGTTTCTGAAGAGTAACCAACATGAAAATATAAGAGAGAATGAGTAAAAAAAAAGCACCCAAGGAAATGAACCCACTATTAGCAGTGACCATGTATTCCAGTTTATAGGTATCTGTGCAAGCCAGTTTGATGAGCCGAGGTATATCACAGTAAAAGCTGTCTAACACATTCGGGCCACAGAAGGGCAAGTTGACCACAAAAGCCAGTTGAGCCAAAGAGTGGATGAGACCAATGATCCAAGCAGCCACTAAAATCAAAGTGCACATTCGAGGGTTCATAATGGTCAGATAGTGGAGGGGCTTACATATGGCCACATATCTATCAAAGGCCATGGCAATGAGAAGCACCATCTCAGCACCTCCCACAGCATGACTAAAGAAAATCTGAGCTATGCAGCCCCCAAAGGAAATGACTTTCCGCTTTCTGAAAAGATCACAAATCATCTTGGGTGCTGCAATAGAGCAAAATATCAAGTCAATGATGGAGAGATTGGCTAAAAGAAAATACATGGGGGAACGTAAATAAGGGTCAGAGGTCACAGTGATAACTATGAGGAGGTTTCCCATCATACTAGACACGTAGAAAAGACAAGAAAAGCAAAAAATAAGAAGCTGAATCTTCCAGGAATTGGAGAGTCCCAAGAACACAAACTCAGACACCACAGAGAAGTTGGCTCCATTCATTTGCTCATTTGGTATAGTCTCTCCTGGTCCCTAAAGGAAGAAAATGACACACTTCAAATTAATACCAGGATATTAACACCCTCTATAGGAAGTATACAAAATTTGGAATCAGACATTACCTGAACCTTTTTGCAAAAGGTTAAATTAAATAACTTCCTTTTGGCCATTATTGCTGTAGTTAGATATGACAGTAACTGAGTTGCCAGCTGGTTTTGCTAACATACGGAATGGTGGGCTGGTACCCATAGGTGCACCTAAGGAAACCACAAAGTGCATTCGATGTTAAGTTGCTAAACTAGTAGAATCAATGTTAACTGTCCTCTCTGGAGGAATAATAATTAATCACATTTACTAGATAGGCAAGGAAGACTATTGAATAACAAAAAGATTTGTAACATCCCATAATTCTGATTTTGTTGCTCAAGTCAGAAGATATCCTTCTCTATTTTATACTTTCCAAAACAGTCAAACACTAATTCAAAGAGATCGATGTACCCACTTGCTTACTGTACTTTATTTACAATAAACAAAAATAGGAAACAAGTGCCCATCAACTGACAAGAGGATAAGATGTGGTATATCTGCATAATATAACACTATTCAACTATAGAAAAGATCAAAATATGCCATTTGCAACAATATTGATGGACTTATAGGGCATTATGCTTAGTAAAATAAGCCAGGTAATAAAAGACAAGCGCTGTATTTCACTCATGCACTGTACCTCACTCATATATGGTATACAGAGAAAACAAACAAAATAGATGAACTAGACAAACTTTTGAATTATAAAACCAATTAGTGGTTCTAAGAAGGGAAGTGGGTAAGGTGGTAGCAAATCAGGACCAAAGGGCCCAGTGAATGCTAAAGGACAGAACTGGACTTTTAGAGGTAAACTTAAGGTAATCTATACACGTGTTGATTTTTTTTAAAGATGCACACCTAAAACATAATTATAATACAGTAGTACTTCAATTCAAAAATTCATTTTATGTATCTACCATATCCAGCAATTCCACTCTTAGGAATTTACCCATAGAACGCAAAAGCACTAATTTGAAAGAAAACCTTAACTCCTATGTTTATTGTAACACTATTTACAATACTAAGATGTGGAAACCACCCAGATACCTTCCAAAACAGATAAATGGATCAAGAAGTTGTGGTATATGTACACAGCAGAATACTATACAGTAGTCATAAAGATAAACTCATGCTATTTGCAGACACATGGATGGAGCTGGAAAGGATTACGCTAAGGAAAAAGAGAAATACTAGATGGTTTCACTTATATGTGGAATATAGAGAAGCTGAACAAAGGGTCAGGAAAAAGTCACTAGATCTGAGGCATACAGCAGGGGAATGGGAAGGAGAGGGGTCAAAACAAGGGAGAAAAGAGCACAAGGATCTGTGGTGATGGAGCATAGGTATGATAGTGGTGGGAAAACTACAGGAACTACATCTGAGTGGAGAAATCAAATACTGTCCAAATGATACAAGAAAATAAATATAGTTTAAAAATTCATTTAAAAATATCCTTTTGAATTTGAGCTTACAATTTCACAAAAGTATTAAGTGCTTAGAGATGAGTAGCAAGACAGACTATATCCAAAATATATCCTCAATGTATTCATCTCTACTGCAGAACTTACCAAATGCAGGAAATTATTCCATTTTTAAATCTCTCTCATTAAACCAATGCTTTCAACTAAGGATGTTTTCACCTCCAGATATTTGACAGTGTTTGGTTTGTCACAACTGGGATGGTATTTAGGAACTGCTACAGGGAGAGCAGAGTTTTAACTGGCCTCTAGTGAATGCACTAGGGATACTGTGAAACCTCCTACAATGTAGAGGATAACTGCACAGACCCGCACAACAAAAAATTATCTAGCTCCATATGTCAGTAGTGCCAAGGTTGAGAAACCCAGCATTAAACTATAAGTTTCTCCAAGGAATACTCTACAGTCTTTTATGTTATTCTATTCCCCCAGGTTGCCCAACACCATCCTCATCATATGTTGTGCCTTTAATGTTTGCTCGGAAGGTGAATGAATCAGTAAGTGGATGAATGTATGAACACTTGGACAGTACCGGATATTTCAAATTTATTTGTTTACTTAATACTATCAAAATGGTATGAATGAATGGATAAGTGAATAGAGGGGGGAAAGATCATGAATAAATGGATAGAGGGATAGGTGGAAATAGAGCAAAGGAAGAAAAATCTCTAAAGAATTACTAGCTAGTCACTGTTAGAAACACTAAGCCAAAATAACCACACTCCATAAAAATATAAACTTCAGGGAAGACTTTAATATCTCTACACAAGGAACTTGGCCAAATACCTACATATATTCTCTAATTTTGTAGATAAAATTTATCTAAGCATTCAAGCAATATATCTAGAGAATCATAATGCCCCAAAGGGCTAGACAGTAACAAATAGCAGATCATTCATATATTTATGTATTATTTTTCAAATAGCAGATCATTCATATATTTATGTATCATTTTTCACTTTTTGGGAAGAGCAGCTAATTCCAGTATAAACTTTTAAGCAACAGAGGGATAATACAAAACACTCAATAAAATAGGATTGTCTGGCACTATTCAAGTATAATGATCCTACATGAGATGTATTTTAAGAACTAAATAAAAAAGGAAACAGGAAATTAGGGAGCATGGAAATGGGTCTGATAACCTAAAAAGGGAAAGGAAACAAAGCAAAGAACATTAACATTCACATGGCCAGTGTTTCAGTGTTGCTTCTGGTTTAATACACAAAACTAAAAGGATGCATCTCACTGCTCTGGAAGAGTAATTGCTGGGTTATATTTTGCTCCAAGTAAATCAAACGTGTTCTAAAAGAACACTTTGATTTTTCTGTTCTCTGGGACTTTCATCAACAACTATACTTTTGATAATTAAAGTTATAGTGGCTCATTTAAAATTTTCTCTCTAAACACCATAATTTCTTTTGTAGATTTACATGAATTTAGTCATTCTCCCACAAGACTGTCATCCACTTTAGAGTTTATAATTGAAGAAAATACAGATGAAAAATATATGAGTGTTCTATAATAAATCCATAGAAATAAACCAGCATGTATATAAAATGAATTTCTGGTCAAGCATCAATGGCATATCTAAATTATCTAAAACATACTATTTGAGGGTATATTATTACTTGTCTCCTCATTCCTATGCTTTATCAATTTGATAGTCCAAAACTTCTTCCCTGCTTCCAATTCAATTTTCCAGTTCTTTATTTTCAACCCATGCCCACTCGTCTGTTGTTCTGTGATTGTTTTTACAGATGTTATTAAGAACCCTGTTAAATGATTCCTTTCTGTACTTTAATTAAGTAACCAAATTGACCTTTCACCATTCTTATTTTTTTAATTTTATATATATTTTACAGCATTCTTTATTTTTGTACAGCATATGCTTTCCCCTTTCAGGTGTAGTCCCTGTGAAATTTCCCACCATTAATTCACCCCTAAACCATCACCATAATTCCTTGTGTTCTTCCTACCCGTTTTGATCCTTGTCCCTTCCTCCCCCCTGCAGAATATATCTGATTTATAGCTACCTATTAATTTTGATTTTTAATTTATTATAATTACTTTTTTCCTGATCACCTTTCTTCTTAAGATCAATTTCCATATCTCTAGATTCCTGTTTTGTTATATTCTCTGACCCTTATCTACAGCTCTTTGATATCTTGGTGGCCAACACTAGGGCGTGAGGAAAAAAAAAAAAACAACAAGTAAATGTCCAACAAACATATAACAGCACTAATTCCCCTTTAATAGCTGTTTTATCACATCACAGTGAAAAATGATAATAGGTATATAGTTAGACATACAGGTAGAGTCAGATGCATTCTTAGGAATACAGTTTAAAAGCCAATCCTTCTCCAGATTCTGTGTGCAGTATTTTGTTTTATTTCTAATAAATACCATGGAGAACTAGTCTCTAGTGAACGTCTTCCTTTTATAACTTTTCTGTAAATAGAGAAATAAAGCAAAGTAAGTAATGTTTACTTTAACTTCTTACATTATGAATTTCTTTTCAATCCTAGTTAAAGGTTAATAAGATAAAAAGTAAGTCCTTCCTTAAGTCATCACCTGAACATCCCACCTCTTGCCTATGCCTAAAGACATTGTATTGTGTCAATGCTGACTCTCTTCCTAGGTTTAATGTTCATGATTAAAAACCAAGACTTATTTCTAGCAACAGTTAAGAGTCAAGTTATTTGACTTTCTTCACAGTTATTTGACTTTCTTCACAATCTGTAGCCCTTTATATACTCCCATTTGCAAACTGTTCCTTCTCCCTTACATTGAAATCAACCAAAACCACAACCAAAATTATATTTAATATCCATACATGGAGACACTGCTATTAACACTTTTTTCCTGAAACTAAATTTAATAAATCAAGCCCACTTTTTTTTCCTGTTGTTATTTTGACTTTCCATATTTCACCAACCTGTTCCCAGACCACAGCATCTTCAGGTAACTTAAATGCCTTGGTAACTAAATTGCTGATGTCACTGCTATTATATAAAAAGCCAAGAGAATTTTTTAAAGGTAATTAGATAATAGCACTGGAGAATAGTGACCAGGTGTTGCTGCAGAGACACAACTATGCTAACTTAGTTCATGTGGTCAGGGGAATTGCCCCTGGAACCTAATTGGTTTGGTAAGAAGAGATGAAAGAAAAATATCATAATGAGTCAGTGGAGAGGAAGCAAAACTGAAAGTGGACGTTTATAAGCATCGCCTTACTAGATATATATATGTTTATTTTTAATGATGCATAACTGAAACTTATAGAATGCTGTAGTTATTTCAGTAATAATAAAAATTTTAAAGATATTAAATATTACATTAAAAAGAGAATCACTTTTTACAATTTTATCTGTCAATTTGACTTGCTCATTGGTGAGTTAATATGAGGAAGAATGCCTGGGGAGTGTATACACATGTAATCAAAAATTTCACTCATGTTAATGTAAATGCTGAACTATCACAAGAATTTGCACGAACCTCTTTCACATTAAAATAAAAATGGACTAGGAGAGAATAATAAGATAGACTTTCTTTACAGTGGGTAGGAAGGTTGAAGAGGAGTCAGAATAGGGGGAAAATGGCTATGCCATATGTGGGTTAGCTCCATGACTGTGTATACAACTCATGTCATAGTGGTGATTACTGATACTTAACCCCTAGGCCACCATAGAGGCCCAAGATGGCATATTTAATAGTGTTTTTTCTTTTAATCATGAGCAGGGAATATCTTTCCATTTCCTTATGTCTTCTATTTCTTTTAACGTGGAATAGAGTTTAAAGCAATGACAACTAGACTCTTGTCACTAGATTTTCACATGAACGCTGGAAAGCAAAAATTTTCCTTTTCTATAGGTTGCTGTGCTAATGATATCAATTTGGAGTTATTTGCAGACATTCATCTCTCACTGTACAGAAATCAATATGTATTATAAGAAAATAAAACTAATGTACAGAGATAAACAGTTAAAAGATGGAGCAGGAAGAACGGATAAGAAAAGCAAGAGAAAGGCAGTGAATGAGAGAGAAATCTAAAGGTATGAAAATGAGTGAGTTCCTGAGTCTGTGAGGCTTGATCCACTAACAGATAACCAATAACTTGAGTAAATAAGTTAACTTACTTAATTCCTTTAAATTTTTATTGTGGTAAAATAAAACATAGCATAAAAATTTAACATCTTAGCCATATCTAAGTGTATGTTCAATAGATGAATTAGTGCTATTATATTCACACTGCTGTGTAGCAGATTCTTGATCTTCTTACTCTTTTAAAGCTGAAAATATTTCTTTTTAGTTTTAGTCTAATTAAGCTTGATTTACAATGTCTCACACATGTAATTCAAAGCATTCAAAATAATATTGGCATTTTTAAAGTTACAACTACACAAAAATTGAAGAAATTTAGAGTAAATTTTTATTATTTTGTCTTTAAATTGATAAAGATACCTAAGGAATGATCACATTCACATTGGAAGGGCACTATAATGAATATACTTCTCAGTAACTGAAATCTATTGAGACAAATGATATTATGTGTAAAGAATTTTAAATAGCATTATCTGCTATTAGTTCCAAATATCTATAGTGAAGTAATCTGAAATGCAGACAGAAGTATATCTATCTTTAATCCAAAGCAAAATATAAAAACATGTCAACTAACATTAGGATAATAAATATAATTATGAAATAATAATACAATGCAATATGTCTTTAATTATATTAAAATATTAAAAATGGTCAAGAATTCTCAGTATATTATATACTTTTAAGTCAGGAGAAAATATAGATTCCATTAAATCTTAACTTATAAATATGTTTATATATTTGCATAGTAAAACACTGGAAATAAAATACCAATATATTACAAATAATTATCTCTACAGGGTGATTATAAAGTGACCTCTGTATTTTCATTTCTAATTTCCAAATAAACTTTACATCTCATTATTAGAAGAAAACATAATGTTTTATAAAAGAAATTAAGCAATGGAGGATTTAACACCTGCAGCAATTGAAACTACAGTTTCCCTAGAATCAAAGGTGTACTTATCAGTAACCCTTTGATAATAAATGACAGAACCACAATTTAAATGAACTTAGGGAAGTGAATGATGTATTGATTCATCTATTAACTCAGCTAGTAACCACACAGTAGAGAGAAGAATGAAGCTGAATGCCCAAAATAGGAACCAGAACTTGAATGCTACTAATTTCCTATCTTTAAGTCCTTTATTTTCTTCTCGTATCTTTTTCATTATCCCAGAAATGATTTCTGACATCAGGATATATGACTGTCAACAGTTTTTATATGTCGGCTTCCAAACAGAGTGGTGGTTGCTCTCTATTCTCAAGTGTAAAATCTCAGAGACAGCTCTTATTTGGTCCATGTTGTTCAGAGACTCATGCCTGCACCATTCATCTGTGGCTAGGACTTGGTTCAGAAGCGCAACCTTTGGCCAAACAGGAGACTAGAGAATGGTATATACATATCATCTTCTATAACACCACATGTTTACTGCAAGAGAATGATACATTTTCAGAAGAAAGAGGTCACTCTTTTGTACAGAAAACAGATTAGAAGTTCTAGCAACAGTTATCTCTTCAGAAAAATAAGAACAGGATTTTTTTTTTCAAGTTGAATTTGATGATAGAGAAAATCTTCACTCACTGTGCAGCTTGGGAATCTATCTTGTCGTAAATGTAGATTGACAGAAGGCAAAACAAGAAATGAGTGAGAAGAGTAGGCATTTTTCTAAATAATATCACATAAACAATGACAAATCTAGGGATCCCTGCTAGATCAACTGAACATTTAATAAGTCAGGAGAAAACTCAGTGAAATTTTATATTAAAAATACAAATATTGGACAAATTCTAGGGTGGCTGAATATAAAAGTTCTAGCTAGTAAACTAATGTATGTGAAATGATTTCCAACTGTCTGGCAAAGAACTCAAAAAAATGAATGAATGATATAAGGATGATGGACAGCAAAAGAAAAGACATATCAACTAAGGTAAAATATGAATAAGATCCAGTTATGAGACAACTAGAATACTGTTAGAGTCTAATCAGTTTAACATATAGTTATATATGGATAAGCAATCATAAGATATATAAGGTTAAGAGTCATTTGTACCACATCTCTTAGAATGAGCCTCTGATGTTCTTCCTTAAAATGGTTTTGAAATTTCAATAACTTTTCATATAAATCCTTATATCCATTAGCAGAATATAGTCAGAAATAAAATATATCCCAAACAAAAATTTGGATTGCAATGACTTAAATAATTCAAATGCAACAACAATTGCCTATGTCAGCCATAAATAAAGACAGAACTTGGCTAATTGTATATGGAAGGAAAACTGGATATTCAGAATGTAGCAGTTTAGCTATTCTAGAAATCCTGATACATATGTAAGTGTATCTGATTTTGCATGTAGCCAAATAATTTTTAATGTAAACTCTGTATAACTAACACTATTTATAAAAAACTTTTAAACTCCCTATTTTTTAAATAAGTACATGGGGGTTATTCAATCTGGAAAACTGTGCAGATATTGAAAGGAAAATCCTGTAATGAGCCAATATTGTACATACAAAAGGCAATCTAGTTGCAGAATCTAATGTTTCTGAATGATGCCAAACATGAGATTACACAAACAGCTTCTACAAAGCAAAAGAAACTATCAGTAAAACAAAAATACATCATACTAAAAGAAAGAATAAAAGATTTACACATAACTTATCTAATAAAGGGCTGATATCCAAATATAAAGATTCATACTTCTCAACAAAAATGGACAGAAAAGCTAAATAGTTCTCCAAAGAGACATACAGATGACCAATAGAATCCGGGAAAAAAAAAGTTCATCATTTATTATTAGTAGGGAAATGTAAATCAAAAACACAATGAGATACCATCTCATACCCATGAGAATGGTCCAGGTCAAAAAGACCAGAAACAGCAATGTTGGCAAGAATATGAAGGAAAAAAAGATGGTAGTCCTCTGTTGTGAGAATTTAGGTGGTCTTAGACCCTATGGAAAAAAGCATGGAGGTTTCTAAAAATATTGATATGGATCTACCATATGACCCAGCAATTCCCTTCCTAGGTATCTATCCAAAGAATACAAAAAACACTTGGTCAACATGACATATATTAGTTTTAGCCCAATTTACAATAGTTAAGTTACAGAAACAGCCTAAGTATCCAAGGACAGATGAGTGAATCACAAATACGTATATAAACTATATATACACACACATAATACTACTCAGATATAATAAAAGAATGAACCCTTGCCATTTGGAACAACATGGATGGAAAAAGAACAGATAATAATAAGTAAAATAAGTCAGAAGGATAAAGAGAAATACTGGTAGTCTCAATTTTATATGGAATATGAAGAAATGTAACAAAGAGTCAATAAAAAAAAAACCAATAATAAATTCTTAACATCTAACTACAAAACTGAAGAAACAAGGGGGGCAAGGTGGTGTGATAACAATAGAGTAGAGGAGGGGCCTAAAGGAATATGATAGAGGGTTATTGAGGCACTGGCAGTAGGTATGAAAATGTACATTTGTACAGATTTAAGCCTATAACATACAGAGCAGATACAATGATGTAAACCTACTTTACCTCAATAAACTTAATGTAGGGTGGAAAAATAATTTGAGAAGGGAAAATGAAAATTTAATGGATTTGAGTATCATGCTTATGAAGAAAAAATCCTGGTGTTTTACAGTTCTTCATCTAAGAATAGGTTACATGGATTCTACCCTAAGATGTGAACCCACTGAATGGGGTTAAAGATTCTACTGTCCTAGAACAACCAGGGCAGACACCCAAATGAGGGCAAAGTTATAAGGAATCTGCAGCATATAGCTGAAGACAGGTCAGTCTCCCTTAGTCAGTCCCCCACTGAGTACTGATAGGAATTCCTATCTGAGAAACAGATGTCATATTTGTACTTTCAATAATTATTTCACAGAAATATTATTCCTAGGAATTAAAGCTAAAGATTAGTATGATCTGAGAAATATTTAACCTATATGTAACTATTTCCCTCTTATCAAAAGTGATGTCCATCTCTCTTAAGTGAAAGACAAAATAAACTCAGTATCAGTGTGTATAACCAATTAAGTAGGACAAAGAATTTTCTGAGATTGAACATGAATAATGAACACCAACAATTAACAAGAGTTCTTCACAATGTGTTACTTAGAGATCTTCCTGAAATTCACTAACTGACTGCATACTCTCTTCATTGCCACCTTCATTTCTTGATTCCGGAATGTATAAATGATAGGATTAAGGAAAGGAGTGAGAACAGCATCAAAGATGGCCAGAAACTTATCTAGGTATACAGAGGGAGATGGCCATGCATAGATAAATATCAGTGGACCAAAGAACAAGACCACCACCGTGATGTGAGCTGAAAGTGTAGACAGAGCCTTGGATGAACCACCTGAGGAGTGTTTCTGAACAATGAGAATGATGACAACATAAGAAATGAGCAGTATGATGAAGGAGCCAACAGAGATGAATCCACTGTTTGCTGTGACCATGAGCCCTAGTCTGTAGGTGTCTGTGCAGGCAAGTTTGATGAACCGAGGAAGGTCACAGTAAAAGCTGTCCAGCACATTGGGACCACAGAAGGGTAACTTTACCACAAATGCCAGCTGAGCCACAGAATGGATAATTCCAATCACCCAGGCAGTCACTACAAAGAAGATGCATATCCATGGGCTCATGATGGTCAGATAGTGGAGGGGCTTACATATGGCCACATATCTGTCAAAGGCCATGGCGATGAGAAGCACCATCTCCACACCACCAATGATGTGGATGAAGAATATCTGAGTAATGCAGCCACTAAAGGAGATGACTTTATGTTTTCTGAAAAGGTCATAAATCATCTTGGGAGAAGTGACAGAAGAAACTCCCAGGTCAATGAAGGAGAGGTTGGCCAATAGAAAGTACATAGGGGAGTGTAAGTGATGGTCATAAATCACAGTGAGCATAATGAGGGAGTTTCCCATCATACTTGCCACATAAAGCATAGAGGAGAACACAAAGAGGAGAAGTTGGATCTCCCAGGAATTGGTGAGTCCCAGGAACACAAATTCTGACACTGTAGAGTGATTTGCTCCATCCATTGATTTATAAACTGTAATGTTTCCAAAATAAAAATAAAGAGAAATTAAAATAAGAATATTAATAATCTTTACATTATAATGATTAAGTATTCAAAAATATCCACACTGTGAAGACTGCACTTCCTCAATTCCATCTGAGTGTCCTAGAATCACTAAAATATTTTTATTTGTTATTGTCAAGGGCAGGCGAAACATGTCCGCAAGCAATTTCCCTATTACCACAGTCTCTAGAACTATTCATATTCAGCTTTAACAGGAGGATGAAATAATTTTGGGAACATGGTAGATTCTGAGTCATACACAATGCTCTGTCCAACGTTACTTCAAAGAAAAAGGGGTGGTGGGGAAGAAAACATAGCATATGTGCACACAAGGATTGGTGTTTAGGTAAAATAGTGCAACATAAAGAGGAAAACCAGGTGAAGATGGTATTCCTCAGAACCAGTGATTCCATTTTTAAATTGTTCATAAAATAATTCCCCACTCATTTGAGTTATCTCATGTCTTAACATCATCTCAGGCACGTAGTTTGTCTATTGCAGTCATTCTTGCATCATTAACTACAAACACATTTGCAATTCACACAAAATCAGGGTATAAATGAGCAGAAGAGAACCTGATAAAGGGCTTAGAATAAGCTCAAGGATAGGACAAGAACAAAGCAAGAATGGGATAGATATTGATGGCACAGGACCTTTATACTGATTCCCATATAAATATGAGTGATGATAATTTATAAGGTGGTTGCCAAGGACTCCACTGTCAAGATGTGCCAGCAGGGAACAGGGAATTATTTTGGGAAGTAAATTTAAAAAAAAAAAGTTTACTTAATTTTTTTCAGATACTTCTAATCTCAGAATTTTTGAACTTTGGCTTTAACTTTTGGAAATCTTATTTGTTGGCTGATGATAAACAAATATAAGGCCACAGCTTTCATATAACCATTTACTCTATCCTAACTTCTCACCTCCCTTCTATCCCATTTATCTCTACTATCTACTTCAAACTTCCCAGGTACCAGGGATCCAATGCCAAGTATAAGTGTTCCCTAAATCTAGTTCTGGGCGAATATATGAAACTTTCTAGTTCTTAGTCATTTTTGCAGGGATACAATGCTATCACACAGAAGATACATTTCTATTCCGTGTAAAACACATCTATGTCTCAAGCCAGCCCACTCCCATAGTACTAAATATGCTGTTAAAAGGTGAAGTTGAAAAAAGAGAGAAGGGTAATATAAATAAGAGAGGGCTGCTAAAGCAAAGGTACAGGAATAAAAGGAAAGGACAGAAAAGAGCAGTAATTCCAACAACAGCCAACATAAAGGAAACTGTCTTAGTTCCTGTATTCATGACATAATTAGTAGTTGTATTCCAAGCCATTTTCAAAGTCAAGGGAGAAAAGGTAGGGTTTTTTTCACCATATTTTAAAATTATCTGCAATTATGATAGAGTTTTAGTCCTGGAAAACTGTGTACTGCCTGTATCACCCATATTACTAAGTACTTTCACATTTTCTTCTTTATAGTTTCCTGTTTGATGGATATGCCCAATAATAAGATTATTTTCATTTGTAAATGAAGATTCTAAGGTCCAGAGAAGTTAATAACAGACACAAAACCAGAGTTAGTTATCTTAGACCAAAAATCAGCAAATCTAGTGCTTTTGACTACATCATTCAAGTATGGCTATTTGTTTATGATACAAAACAATTATCCAAGTTGGAACATTAAAAATGCATCCCAAAATAGTGTACACTTTAAACTTACCCAATGTTATATATCAATATATATCAACAAAACTGAGGGTAAAAGAATTCCACTTTACTGAGGAAAATAAACATTTACATTTAACACAGACATTCATTAACTAGCCCGGGATTTCACAGTGAAAGACTTAAACACATATTATTGCTGCAAGGGAAAGGGAGACAGGTGGTTGCTAATAGGAATGGACAAGCAAAATAAACCAAGGTTCTTTTGCCAAGAAAAGATTTAGCAAAAGTAAGTGGGTAATTTATTCTTAAATAGCTGTAATAGTCAACAGACAAGAAAGATTGTAATTAACAACAAAATTTGGAACTCATTCAAAATTTGAAATCACAGAAAAGAACACTTGCTTAAAGGATAACATATAAAGAAAGTTAATAGAGGATCTACGCATGGCCAAAAAGTAAAAATGACTACATTCATCATCACCATAATTATATATATATATTACTTAAATTTCTTTCATATGCCATTCTCTGAACAATTGCCTAACTCTTCCTTCCTTTAAAATATTTGCTCCTGGTCAACAGTTACCTCCTGTTTCTCTGTTATTGGAACCTAAGAAGACTCTTGCATGGGAGAATACAGTCCACCAACCTTCCCCCTTCTTTACCACCATCACTACCTATTTTAGGAAAAGATCTTATGGTAACAATGTCAGGGAGTCAGAGAAGTTCCACACACTCCTGTCTACCGATCACCTACATCCTTCAACCCACCCACCCCCGCCCCAGGAAAAGAAGCTATATAAACCAATGCCATTTTGAAAGGAAACTAATTAGCTGTATTAGAAATTGTAGCCAAAAACTGCATTAGAGTTCTGGGATTCTCAGGCTGAGATCATTGGGTCAAGGGAATAGTCTCAGAGGATTCTGAGGGGAAGAGAAAACTGGTGCATATTTTCTTATAAAATGATTCATCATTTTATTTTATGCAGTGTTCATTTTTTATATAATCAAGGAGAATCCCTAATAAGAAAAAATATATTTTCTAATTTAAATATTTCTAAAGTTCACTGTAGAATAGTTATAGAACTTAGAAATATGTACACAACTCTGTGTTCAAAGAGTTATGAGCTCTCATAATTGAGAGTTGTGTGCATATTCAATTACGAGCTGCAAACATGAGTAAATAAAAAGACTCATATAATGAAGTCTTGTGAAAGTTTAAGTACAAATAGATTAGAAGAGATACTGGGTCAAATAGAAATAAGACATGAAGAGATGTGTCTTGAACTGCTCTCTCGTGGAGAAACAACAGAATACCAACCAAAATATTTTTTGAGTATAGCTAAAATTTGTAAAAGTGAGGTAATTTTAAGAAATTATTAAAAGGACATAGAATTAAGTACACTGAAATTATTTAATTCAGAAGACCAAAAAATCCAATTTCTTGGATTTTAAATATACTAAAGATGAAAAAATTAAAATACAATACATATTAAGTAAGTATGAATCAATAACTATAGAGATATACTTTCTTCTGCCCTATTCAAATAGAATAGCAATGGCAAAAATAGAATGAATTCACAGTTCATAAAGGAAAAAAATTAAAAGGTTAATAAGTTTATAAGAGATACAAAACTTGAAGGCAAAAAAGGTTTGAAGAATAGCCTTTCAACATGAGGGCAAAAGGCCACCCAAGAATTACTTAGTAGAAACTACTTAACACATATCACTGTTTAAAAGTATATATTAAATTCCATGGTCTAGATAGGGGATGATGAAGGCCTGTACTTGTGATGTGGAGGTGGCAATGACATAAAGGAGTAAAAAAAAATAAATAAAAGTATATATTAAATTATATAGATTTTTGTAAAGTTAACCTTTTAACTCACAGATGTTTGCCTAGTAGAGGCACATAATTTCTGTCCAGAGAAGCCTGCTAGTGATAGCTTACTGAACATACACCAGGTCCTTTTTATAATTAATTATTTTCTTATATCATTGTAATCCTCAAAGCTCTCCCGCTACCATATCATCTCTGAACCATCACTATATTCCCTTGTGTTCATCATTCCCTCTAACCCCCTTCTTTTCTCTTTTTTGATCACTGAGTAACATTCCATTCTATAAATATACCTGAACTTTTTTGATCCATTCATCTAAATGGCACTAGAACTTTGGTAATGGCTGAGGTGAGACTCATTATAAAGATGTGAAGCTGTACTAACAAAAATTATACAATATTATATATTATTGTGAATACAATAAAACTTTAAAAAATAAAGTTATATGATATACATTGATGACATCTAAAAGCTACATAGCACACTGATCAAATAGAATTTCATAATATGCAGAAACATTTGTTTATTCATGCAATAAAATATATTCAGTGCCTATCTAGGCCAACCACGTTTTCGGTTTAATTTGTAAATATAAATATCAAATACAGTGGGTGAGAAAAGATATTAATTACAATATGTGAATTTGCGAATTAGAATATGTGAGTACCCAAACATCCTGAAGATAATTGTTGCTTTTAATCCATAACCAAAAGGATAAAATGACGCAGAACAAATGAGAAAGGAGATATGAATTAGGCAAAACTTCAACAAATATCCTAATTTTATAGACCAGGTCAGCTTGGAGACAGTAGTATGTTCATGCAGAGAAAAAAATTACATCAATATTTAACATTTGTGACAGGAAACATCAGCACAGTATTTAGAAACTGACAAGGGTAATTGTGATCTTTTATTTCTATGCCTTTAAAAAAAAGTCCGTCCTTTTATCAAGAGAGCACATCTGTCACCGATTCTTCAGAAAGAACAAAACAGACCCACCATAACGGTGATGACAGACCAAGAACACTCAGAGTAAAACCATCATCCCAGTTTCCTTCAAGATGGCGACCTAAGAAGATCCCGATATCAGCCACTCCCACAGAAACTGGGAAAGTGACCCTCCCTACCTACGAAACAGCTTCCGCCAGAAAAAAAAAAAAAAAAATCCTGAAAACCGCCTGAGCAACTCCTGCTCTTCACAGGACCAGGAGAGAAGTCCCACATCTAAGCAGGTAGGAGAAGCTGGGACACAGCCCGGCCCCCTCCGCGCGCAGCAACCTACACCCGCAAGAGCACTTAGCGCTTCTTCCAGAGGAGCAAGTGTTTGAACCCCACATCAGGCACCCCCAGATTTTAGGACTGCAGCTGAGTCCCAAGAGCCCAGGACATCTGGCTAAGTGGACTCAGCAGGCTCATGTCTGCGAGACCCTCAAAGCTGTAACAATCTGAGAAAGGGCTTATAGAGCTCGGGTGACTGACTCACCTGTCTCACGGATGGTACCCGGACTTGGACTCTGTGTGGAACAAGCTGATCCTTTTTGCTTGTCTTTGAGTGTTGGGTGAGGCTCAGGCCCCTGACCTGAAGCGCCTTGGAGGCTTGCTGAAGGACTCTCCACTGTGGAGATGGAGGGCGCCATCTTCACGCGCTCCCTGTGCTGTGCTCTGCAGAGCTGTGTGCAGGAGAGGGGCCGCGGGAGCTGCTACCCGAGCCTGGTACCCTGGTCTCTGCTGGTGCTAGGGGATGTCCTTGATGGTCTGAGGTTCCTGCCACCCCAGGACTGGAAGAATCTGACAGTTAGCAAGCCATCACCCCAGGGCACTGCACAGGCAGCAGAATGAAGGAGTCTTTCTGAGGGAAAAAAATGCTTCTTTGCTGGTCTGGGGCTTTTAGCCTAAGCAGAGGGCTCAGGTTGGGCACATGTGGTGCCAGCAAGGCACGGAGGTTCTCAATGATCCCGGCAGAGGGGTCAAAGTGGAGTCCTGGAGTTCTCGGTGGCTTTTTTAGGCTTTTATTGATCCTTACATCAAAGGCGAGCAGGTACACAGTGGACAGTGTTGCGGGAGGAACCAGGAGACTAGAAGGCCTCTTAGCCCCCAGTGCATCTTCATTTCTGGGCTGCAGCTGCTCACTGTTTATTCTGCCTTTCACAAGCTAGCTCACACGCTCTCTCGTTCTCTTCTCTGTTCTCCCCCTCTCCTCTCTTTCCTGCTGGCGTCACATGACGCTGCACTTACTCCGTGTCTTAACCCAGGTGCGCCCACTTGCGCATGCTCACACCCTACTTGAGGTGCTGCCATTAGGCATGCGTACAGGACTGCAGGTGTCCATCATGAACAGCAATAGCAGGAGGGCGGAAAAGCCTAATCACTTTTCTCTGTGAATGGACTTCCCTGAGTGAGTAAAAGCCAATGAATCCCACGCTTGTGCTTTCCCTTCACCTTGCCATATCTCAATAGTATCCCTCAAGCCAGCATACACTTGTCTGGGCCCCAATTTTTCCGACTGCCACTCAGGGAACACCTGTGATTCCCTGATTTCTGTGGATTTGCTACCAGGGAATGTGGCTTTTACCTAGAACCATACAAGAAAGCGCATTCTGTAAACATAGTTCTGGTTTAGCTATATTGAAACCATATGAAGTCGCTGTTTCAGTGGAATTGTAGGACAATTACATTTGAAATACAACAGGTACTGGAATGTTATTTTTTCGATGTCTTTTCATTATAAGGTTGATGGGGGAGTGGGAGGTTGATTCCAAGCTGGACCACTGTCTGTACTTTTCGTGATCTTCCCCGTCTACATGGGTTTTCTCCAGGTATTTCAATCTCCTCCCACATTCCAAAGGTGTTCACTTTAGATTAATGGCATGTCTAAATTGCCCAATCTATATGCGTGTGGCTGTGTGTTTGAGTGCCCTGTAATGGCAAGACATCCTCTCCAGGCTTGATACATTCGTTGTCTTCAAAGGCTAGGATAGACCCTGGCTACCTTTTCCCTCAGTTGGAATAAGCAAGATGGAAAATGAATGAATTACTGCAAACTATTAGCTAATACTAATAGTGGTGTGGGTTGTTTTTGTTTTTTTTTTTTAGTAGTTTGGTGTTGGTTTTTGACCTGAACTATACTATACTACAGGGTCTTAATTGTGGTTTGTATCTATTAGCTTATGGTAAAATTGATTTATTTTAGGTTTTTCACCTTAGGTCACTATTCCCAAGAACCTATCAACAATTCTTTCTTTCTTTCTCTCTTTCTTTCTCTCTCTCTCTTTCTTTCTCTCTCTCTCTTTCTTTCTCTCTCTCTCTCTTTCTTTCTTTCTTTCTTTCCTCTCTGTCTCTCTGTCTCTATCTCTTTCTGTCTCTGTCTCTCTGTCTCTGTTTGTCTCTCTGTCTCTCTGTCTTTCTCTCTCTCTCTTCATTCAAGAACTGGGGTCTAGGCCAGAGTTTCAGGGGGAGAGCAGATTCATCAGAGACAGAGTGGAGAGCAGAAGGACAGATCTACTGAAATATACTAGATAGTTGCAACATCTTATGCTGTTATTGCTTGTGTTGGTGGGCAGAACAACCAAGAAGAGGTGAGGTGACTCTTATTACTGAAGTCCAGCTCTCTGGTAAACAAATAATATGTGCCCTCAACCCTCCTCCAACAATTTGATATCTGATAAAATTCCTACACTAATTTTCTCACTATCTGATCACCCCTGTCTTCCTTGAGCAAGAATCCATTTAGGTCAATTTAGCAAAGATTTCTCCTTACCTTTAGTGTCTAAGTACCATTGTCAACCTGCTGCTCCTTGGCTTAAAATCCCTTTTTGTTCTAATTATATTGGCAATTGAGGACAGTTCTATACTGATGTCTCTTTTATTCATCAATTTTTTTTTTTTACAACTTGTACTACTGTCAGGCTATAGTTGTTCCTGATAGACTACTGTGTATTAAGAAGTAATTACTACAATAAAAATTATAAAATGAATGCCTGAAATTGTACTGGAAATATTTATAGCCAAAATATGATTTAAGCATATAGTAGATTATCAAGGAATAAAAATACATGTATTTTTAGATAATGAGTCTCAAATGATATATGTAAATGTTTTGTCAAACTTTTCAAAGCTCAGCTTTTATATTTTTTGTTTATTACTCTTATATTTTCATTGAGGTAATATTGGTTTTCAGTACTGTGTATGAGTTAGGGATATAATTTCCCAACTTTCTGATATATGTTTCCACATTATACCCATCACCAATCATTCCTCCACCATCCTGATATCTCCTATATTCCCCATCCTAATATTCTCTGTCTGAAAGTCTCAATTCTACAGATTTCTATAGTTATTTAATTTTATTTCATTTATTCCATTTTTTCTTAATATTGCATATTTTAGTAGTCATACACTATTTATCATTCTCCTTCTTACTTTATTACACTTATAGTAATCTCAGTTCCATCCATATTTTGGAATATTGCATGCATTAATCTTTTTTAAGGCTGAGTAGTATTCCACTGTGTATTTATATCACATATTTTTAATTCACACATCTGTTATAGGAAACTTGGGTGTTTATTTTTTTAAGTTAGTTTTGTTATTTTTTAAATTTTCCACAAAATACAATATTGAGACAGGACTATGATCGGATTTCCCTCTGTACGATAACCTAATAGATCTAGGCATAATCACTCTGCTTTTGACTAAAGATAATAAATATTCTCTACCTTCTGAGTATTTTTCCTAATGAAGACTTTTCTTTCAATTATAACTGTGCATATGATGACATTAGATGGCTTATTACTATTTGAATATAGTTAATAGTCTTAGAAACACTATAGTTCCTTCTAATTTTATTAAAAATATATTTACACTCTGACTAGCAGGTGGTTATGAAACAACCATTCTTCTTCTCACACCCTGTACTACTAACATTACATTTATGGGTTAATTTATACCTATCAAATAGATATATTGAAATCCTAACAATTCCCTGACACTACCTATGAATATGATCATATTAGGTGTTTGCAGATAAAGACAAACAAGATAAGGTCAAACTGTAGTGGTGTAGATTGGGATATACTTCTCCCTGTTTGTATAACATTAAGAAAGCATACTCTTTTATGTATCTCTAAAAATTACCTAAGATATAAATATAATTCCTTAGGAATTTAGGTTCAAGATTATTATAATCTTTGCTTTCAATATGCTATATATGTAACTCTTCCATTTCAAAAGTGAATGTCCTTCCTACTGTGAACAACAAAATGCTATCAGTGTATCTAACCAAGCCAAGTAGAACAAAGAAAACTTACTGAGTTTTCTTGGCCATCAATAATAAACACTAGCAATTGGCAAGTGTCACTTAAGAGATCTTCCTATCATTTACAAGCTGTCTGCATACTCTCTTCATTGACACCTTCATTTCTTGATTCCTGAACGTATAAATGATAGGATTAAGGACAGGGGTGAGAATAGCATCAAAGATGGCCAGAAATTTATCAAGGTGTATTGAAGGAGATGGCCATGCATAGAAAAATATCAGTGGACCAAAGAACAAGACCACCACCGTGATGTGAGCTGAAAGTGTGGACAGAGCCTTGGATGAACTACCTGAAGAGTGTTTCTGAACAGTGAGAATGATGACAACATAAGAAATGAGCAGTATGATGAAGGAGCCAACAGAGATGAATCCACTGTTTGCTGTGACCATGAATTCTAGTTGATCAGTGTCCATGCAGGCAAGTTTGATGAACCGAGGAAGGTCACAGTAAAAGCTGTCCATCACATTAGGACCACAGAAGGGTAAGTCTATCACAAAAACCAACTGAGCCGTGGAGTGGATAATTCCAATCACCCAGGCAGCCACTAAAAAGAAGATGCACATCCGTGGGCTCATGATGGTCAAGTAGTGGAGAGGCTTACATATAGCCACATATCTGTCAAAGGCCATGGCAATGAGAAGCACCATCTCCACAGCACCAATGACATGGATGAAGAATATCTGAGTAATGCAAGCACTGAAGGTAATGACTTTATGTTTTCTGAAAAGGTCATACAACATCTTGGGACAAGAGACACAAGAAACTCCCATATCAATGAAGGAGAGGTTGGCCAATAGAAAGTACATGGGGGAGTGTAAGTGAGGGTCAGAAATCACAGTGAGCATAATGAGGGAGTTTCCCATCATGCTTCCCACATAAAATATGGAGGAGAACACAAAGAGGAGAATTTGGATTTCCCAGGAATTGGTGAGTCCCAGGAACACAAATTCTGACACTGTAGAGTGATTTGCTCCATCCATTGACTTTTTGGTAATGCTGCCTGAAGACAACAATACATGAAAAAAAGAATTATTATATGGTTATAAAATAATAGAGATCAAAAGTTATGAAAGTCTTTTCCATTTTAGCATATCAACTCAATATGTCCATGATTCTGAAATGAACTCACACAGTAAAATTGTTAGCTGTCATGTGGAGCTATTTCTCTACCTCCAATTTGTTTCTGCATTTAGTAGCCCTCTACATCCTCCTAGGGCTGATGCCTTGATATCTCATGTGATTCAAGAGAGTGAAAATGAGTAAATGAACTCCACACCAAATCTTTTGATGTTTTTCTAATATTACCTGACCAACAACATAGACTTAGTCACTAAACAATCACTTCCAAGCCTAGACCTTCATCTGGAAGAAAGATCAATACTATTTTCCTGCCGTGGTCCAACCACTGGGAATATATTCATCCTAAATCTTAGTTAAATGTTTACCATATTTATGGAGTCTTCCTTTATTATTACTAACATTTACTTTATTTATTGTATTACAATAAACTAAGTACATTTCTAACTCACCTAGTAAACTGTAAGCTTCTGAAAGGCAGCAATTATGACTTATTCAAATGTGGGGTCACGCTAAAGCAATGAAAAAAATGGTCCACAGAGATGTGCAGGTCCGTGGCTATCTGTTAACATTTCACAGTATTAGGTACAAAATTAAATGTGAGTGTTAGCAAGTTCTCTAGCAGTTTGATACCCAGGTTTCTGATTTTTTCTTCTACTAAAGGAATTATGAAAATCAGGAAATTTTTTTAAAAAGGCTTAGCCTTCAACATGGATCATTTCTGAAACACTGTCTCAAGGCACTTGGTACATGATCTGGAATGTTTAAAATATGACATGCATCAGAATTTAGTGGAAATCACTTGTACAAAACTCTATAGTCTTATCACACTATTTTATAATCCTTTATTTAGAGAAACAGCACAGTTTAATACAAAGAATACGGGTTTGGGATTTAGAGTATCAGAAATTACACTGTATAGGTCAGCCACTGACAGGTTGGTTGTGGGCAAATGACTTAAACTCTTTGAAAATAGATTACTCATCAATGCAACTTTTTGGTAAAGTAATGTATCTTAGTCACTTCACTACATTAGGGATTTATTAGATTATGTTTATTTCTCTTGGTAACTTGCTTGTTCAAATTACCATGCAACCCAATAATAGCACTCAATATAAAACATAAGGAATGATGAACAAGAAAATAAAAACATTAGTGATAGAAATATCAAATTTCTCTATCAGAAAATGTTTCAGTAACTACTTAGTATTGATATAGTATTCATGTTTGTTTGCCATAAAACTTAAACTATCATCATACTTCAATTGATTTGTTCTCAAAGAATACTATTTATTAGTAGTACTTGCTAGAAATGTTATTTCTTTTACCATTTGCTAAATTCTTCTTCCCAACTGGACTTCAGCCCCATAAAGTGATGTATCACATATGTCTTGTTCAACTGATGTATCAAAAAATTGGAATCGCTTCAAACACATAACAGGAATGAAATATTTGCTGAAACAGAGAATAAAATATATTTGCTTTAATTTAGAAACTGATCATGCCATGAAAAAGGTCAAGATAGAAATTCAGAAAATGAAATATTGGTCTAAAGAAAAACCAGAAGAAAAAGTTAAATTGTAAGACTAGCTAAAATTAATGAGGTCAACTATAGTACCTATTAATAAACTCAATCTCCGTAATTTAGGATAATCTCTAATTATAGATCACAAAAACATAAAAAATAATTTAAGTGACCAAAACCACAAATTTTCTTAGTTTAAGGAATTATATCAAACCCAAGTACACTGACTCCAAGCTCACTCCTCTACCATTTCTTTTCTGTGCTTTCTTTTAAATGTGACTTCCTAGGGCTAAAATCTTCTGTATGGCAAGATAATAGAAATCACTGGAGGAAAATAACCCCCTTTTTTATCTGATAATTATTATTTATTGACATACTGGTAACTGCTACCTTGGCCTCCATAATTAATCACCCCTGACAACTGTTAATCAACTAATTAAGATAACTCAATATTCTGACGGTTTTCTGAAACTGTTATAATTGTTTGAGCAATACTATGAAATGGTATGGGTGGTTTTCCTATGGATTCATGATCAAAATATCAGTTTTTCTTTTACACTCATCTCTTCCAGAGAGAACTGATAGCCCAAGGGAGTCGAGCGTGGGCCAACCACTTGAAACCTCAGTAATATAAAATTCAAGCTTTACCTTCTTCATAAAATCACTCTTCATTCCTCCAGTCTGCAGTATTCTATTTCTAGTATTTCCTTTTAACTCCTCAAATGGATTGTAACACTATTCCACTAATCATAATTCTTTATAAGATCCTCAATTCTGAGAACTTAACAGGTCCTCAGTAAAATCCTTGAGTGCCACATTTAAAGTATATTGAAGCTGAACACCAATCCAGTGTTTTGTTCAGGGCCTCTCGACCCCACCTGGAACTTTACATTAAAAGATAGACTCTATATACTGACAGTCATCATTTGATCTATCTCTTACCATGGCTTATAATAAATATTTCTATTATTCTTTATTAAGTGGTCTAGGAAATTTAAATGAGCATTTACTTCAATACCTAAAAAAAACATTCCAGGGCCTCCCTGGTGGCACGAGGGATTAAGCACTGCACTATTAAGCATCTACAGCCACTGCAGCATGAGTTGGATCCCCAGCCAGGGAGTGGACCCAAATGACTCAGCAGACCTCTCCTGCCTTGCTTGCTGCTCCCCTCAGCAATGTATTTCAGTCAGTCTGCCTGTTCTGTTCCCTACTCTGTCTCTGGTGAATCCTCTCATCCCACACACACCTCTGACCTATACCCCAGTACTTGTATGCATAAATGAATAAAACTTTAAAAAACATTCCACATTCCATCACCTCAGCTTCATATTTGGTGACATAAATTTATCCCTGAACTCTTTCCATCTGTAAAATGGAGAAAATTAATGTACTACAAAACTGGTAATATGAGCTAATAAAAGTCACAAAATCCATTGAATTTTCCCTCTGAGATGTTTCTCGTAATGGAAACAGATGTATCTCATAATGGAAACCTATATTTCCACAACGAATCTAACATAAGTAAAGCTCTAAAATTAATATGACATAATGAATTATTTGGAAACAAACTGAATGGACCAAATTTCTAATTTGTCACACTGGAAATAAATCTCACTGCCCTTACTTTCACCTGTTCTCATTGCAGATACTGCAAAAGCTCTTCAACATCCTCCTCTGCTTTGAATGTTTTACTGTCCTTTCAATTCTCAAAAATTGAACCATAGTATAAACAGTTTAATGACTCCCTTTTTTTGTGTCCAGTTGAACTGCAACCTCTTAATAGAAGAGCAATATCGAGTCTGGTTGTTTCCAAACTTATTTTCGCTCTCTTTTTCCCTACTTGCTTTCTTGCAACCATCATTTAGTACTATTTGTTTATTATTTTATAAGATCACAACTTCATAACCCTCTGTGCATTTAAATGTATGGTGCTTCTTTCTCCAACTTCCCTTTCAACATCTCCATGATCTGCTCTTCTAATCTGGAAGGGTATAATCCATACCTTACAGTAAACAAGTGCTATAATGTTTAAACTATCATTCCTACCACTTCTTCACATCTATGCAGATTCATGCTTTTCTCCCCATGTTCCTATTCCTAGTATTTTATTCATGGCAAAACGCATTATATTATAGCTAGTTTTATTTGTAAGTGGTTGAGAGGTGGGATTGTGTTTATTCCTTTTTGTAAACTCAGTTGCTAACACAAATTGGAATTTAAAAGGCTAAAGTTTTCAATTATGTGGAAATTACAAGTCAAATATAACAAAAATAGCTTTCAACATTTGAGAGTCAGATTGCAATTGAAATAATAATAGGCATAGCAGGTCTAGTATTTATAATATCACAGCTAACAAAAACTGAAAAGATATAATTGGATGAATAAAATACATCAAAATTCTCCTGATCTATAACTAGGATAGATTGATTAAAACACTGGGGAGCATTCTGAAGAAACAAATAATTTAAAATCATAAACATGAAATAAAAAATTAAGAAACTGAATAAATTATGTCAAAATGAATAAATACTAAAAAGAAAGATGACATAAAGAAAATATGTGTATAATGAGAAATAGAAGAAAGACTTTCTCCACTTTAGCTTCAGTAGTTTGTGACATACTCTTTGCACTATTGCCTACAAAAAGTCCAAGTAAATGACTGGCAAATCAATAAAAATTGAGAGATAAAAGAAACACTATAATTATAAAAACATATACTACTATGCCTGCAGGTGTCTTTTAAGTTTTCAGTCTTTTGCAAGGATGTCTCCATAAACATCTATTTGTGAATTTTTGGCTCTCTGTATCCCTTTCACTACATGAGAACTAGGAATTTCAGTAAAGGAGAAGAATATGCTAAATATACAAAAACTATTAACACTGAGTGAATATCACTGAGTGATTTTCAGTTACCAAGGAATAAGTACTAGGAAAAAAAGAAAGTTGGGGGGAAAGTAAGAAATAAATTTTCTCTGTGGAGTAAAAGGAAGGGATATACAAAATAAAATATCAGAGAACATAAGAAGTCTCCCAGTTTGATGTGTGAAACTCACATATTAAAGGCTTGAATCCACTTAATGCACAGTTAAGACCCAATTTTCCATCCTGAGCAGTAGCCATAAAAGAATAATTGATGGAGACACTAAGGTGAAGTTTTTTTTCTGGAAGTCATCAAATACTTGCAATAACCTACCACAATATATTTTGAATCCACCTTTTCTGATAGATTTGTTTTACTCAAAAGACAAAGGTTTTTTCAGTTATATTCATTCAGAAACACATATCTAGGCATTTAATCCTTGTAGATTAATGAATTATTGATTCTGGTTACTAAATAATAGAATCATCAAACTGAAAGTGATCTAAAGACATCTTCTAAGTTTGAAAATGTGAACCAGCATTCAGAAACTTCTTTCTCAGTCTAAAGATATTGAAAGGTTAGAACCCTCTTTAACTAAAATGTCCTGATTTTATTTTTCAAATGTTACGTAAACCTTCTTCATATTTACGTGAAAGCAAACCTCCCATTACTTAAAATCATTCCTTTTACTTTTTATAACTGTGTACTCTATAAGTAGTATTTAGTGTATCTTCTATTAAATATTTACATACATAAACTCAACAAACTTATACCCTCTTCACTTTCCTATTCCAAGACTCAAAAATGTAATCCCTTTTATGTATTTTCCCTTAGGATCTCTTTCTCATATACCTCTCCATCTCTGGAAAAATAAAGTCACATTTATCAACTTTTCGTTAAATCTTTTAGCATTCCACTTATGGTTCAGAAACAAAAAAAATTGTGAAGCACTTAAAAAAGCAGAAAAACTAAATTTATGTCTAACTAGTTTTCATTCTGTTTGTAAATTTCCACATAATTTGACATAACATTTGCATTGGAAATTATTTAGTCAGGACACCTACAAGACACTCCCATCTTGCAAATACTAAGATAGGTAATAAATTTCCTTCCCTTTTCACATAGTTCATCACTTTGTACTTCATCTCTTTTGGGGAAAAAATTACTATACCCCTGTTTTATTGATATCATGCATCATCAGTTTTTCTTACCTGTTTAGTAAATTGCAGAGTGAGAATCATTCATATAATTCTCAGTGGCCACAGACTTCTGTTCCAAAACATTACAAGCCATTTGCCTAATATTCTTCACCTGTAGATAAAAGTCAATATCAGTTATTTTACAATTATTCTCCACTGCTAGTCAATTGATTACCTTCAACACTATCTGCACGGGAAATCATTCATGCACTTGAGAATATGACTCTCATTCAGCAATTTCAATAAAGGAATCATCTCTGACACTATATCTACTTTTCTTATTGTTAAAAATTCCCATTCTCCATTTTACCTGATAAAGAAAAGAATATCTTCATGGAGTCTTAGATTTTCCTATAACTTCTAATGGAAAGTGCCATTAAATCTTGCCAGATTTGGAAATGAAGCTAATTAGGGCCTCTTTAAGAGAGAAATCAGGTGATACTACAAAGACTTAAATTTAGAAGGAATTCATAGGCCAAGGGACTTGGTTCCTAGGGACCTATTTGGTTTGACCAGAGCATCCAAATGTCATAAAAAAAAAAAGTCCTAATAAAACCCTAGAGAAGAAGTGGGAATAAGAGTAGAATCTTCACTTTGTGCTTAATAATTTTGTGCAATTTGCTGTACACTTTACAAATACAGGTAGTTGCCAGTTACAAGTGAGAATTACCTGTGTAAAGGTTAATTATTAACTCCAAAAAATAACCATAATCATCTTTATCATATCCAGAGTAGCCATGATACTTAATTTTAAGTATTATTTAAATAGTAGTGGAACCTGGGCTTCACAGGACTTTCCTATACATCAGGGATCTTCTACAACCTCCTATATAGATTCCTGACTCCAGCCCCAGTTACCATCTCCTCAGGAACAGACTCAAGCCTCAGTCTGTGCTTTGCAGTACCTAAATTTTCACTGTGGGTCCCAGCTGCACCCAAGAAGTGCATCCCACTCACCGCTTATCTACCAGCACCTCCTTACAGACCTATACTCCAGCCTTGATCTCACAGGGCTGTGTTCTACATCTGGAGTCCTCACCATTCCCCTCTTACCCCTCCCTCAGTAAACACCTCTGACTCCAGCTCTTCATGAGCAGACACGAACTTCAGTCTAAGCCTTAAAGGGCCTTCTTTCACCATGCACCCCCATTCACACCAGAGAAATGTATTCTATTCAAAAATCAACCACTAGCACTTTGGGAACAGACTCAAGCCCCGGTCTGGGCCACATAATGTCTCCTTCTATACCAGGGATCTTCAGCAATCCTCTGCACTCTTGGCCATTAGAAAGATGCCTAGGCGAAGCAAGGGCACAGTAACTCAGCCTTGTGGCCCAAAGCCAATCAGCCCCCCTTTCCACCAGAATAAGGTTCAGAAGTGATCCAGAGAGGCTCTAGAACCATCCTAATTCCAGTAAGACCGTATTTGCTATGTCCAACATTAAATAAATGCCCAGAAAAATGGGAGAGAAGGACTCATACATGACAAATGCTCCAATTACAGCAGAACAAAGCCAAAGCAAGCAATGGTGAAAAAGAAAAATGGTCAAACAAGAAGACAACTCAACTACCTAGACAAAAGGACAGTCTTAGAATTATACAATCATTTACAACTACAGAGGGAAGAAATAGAAAACCTTAACAAACCAGTCATAAGCAAGGAAATTGAAACAGTAATCAAAACTTTCCCAAAATGCAATAATCGCCCAAACAGATAGCTTCACACTCAGTTCTCTCCAACCTTCAAAGACTTTCTAATACCCAGCCTGCTCAGTCTCTTTCAAAAATTGAGCAAGAAGGAATTCTTTCAAACATATTTTATGAGGCCAACATTACACTAATACCCCAAAACCAAAAAAAGACAGCACAAAGAAAGAAAACTACAGACCAATCTCCCTAATGAACACAATTGCAAAAATCCTCAATAAAATCTTAGCAAACTGATCCAATATTGCATTAAAAAGATTATATACCACAACAAAGTGGGATTTATACCAGGAACATGAGAATGGTTCAACATCTGAAAATCAATCAATGTAAAAAACAACATCAACAAAAACAGAAGAAAAAATACATTAGTACATCAGTAGATGCTGAGAAAACATTTGACAAAATCCTGCAACCAAAAGCCCTTGAAAAATTAGGCATAATTGGAATATATCTTAACATAATAAAAGCCATATATGACAAACCCACAGCTAGAATTCTCAACGGTGAAAACCCGAAAGCATTTCCACTGGAATATGGTATAAGACAAGGATGTTCGCGCTTAGCACTACTACTTAACATAGTATAAGAAGTACTATCTAGAGCACTTAGGCAATAGAAAGCAACAAAAGAAATCCAAGTTGGAAAGATGTAAAACAATCATTATTTGTAGATGATATGGTAATATATTGAGAACCCCAAACACTCCATTGTAAAACTAATTGAAATAATAAACTAATTCAGCAAAGTGTCAGTATAAAAAATTTGACACAAAAAAAATTTGTCAGCCTATATACAATTAATGAACTAGAAGAAGAAATTAAGTAAGCCATTCCATTTTCAATGTCACCAAAAGAAAATGAAATACTTGTGAATAAATCTAACAAAGGAAGTAAAGGACCATTACAAGGAAAACTATAAAATATTGTTAAAAGAAAAAGCAGATAGAAATAAAACGTATTTCCTGGTCATGGTTTAGAAGAGTAAACATTTTCAAAATGGCCATCCTACCCAGACCAATTTATAGACACAGTGCAATCCCTTAAAAATCCCAATGGCATACTTCAAAAAAATAGCAAATGAACATTACTGAACTTCATATGGAACCACAAAATAAAGCCCTAAATAGACAAAACTCTCCTGACTAAAATAGGGGGAAATAGAGTATAACACTTCCAGGATTTAAACTATGCTATAAAACCATAATAATTAAAACAGCATGGTACCACAACAGAAGCAATCACACAGACCAATGGAATTGCATTGAGAGCCCAGAAATAAAACCATACATGTGTAGACAACTACTGTACAACAAAGGAACAAAATACACAGGAACAAGGAAAACCTCTTCAATAAGTGGTGCTGAGAAGTCTGGGATGCCAAATGCAAAAGAATGAAAAAAACTGTACCGTTAATTCACATAATACACAAAAATCCTCAAAATTGATAAAATACTTGGATGTAAGATCTGCAGCCATAAAATACGTAGAAGAAAACATAGCAATATACTCCACGACATAAACCTTTGTGGACTCATCTCCAGGAGCAAGAAAAATAATGGAGAAAATAAACAACTTGAATTATATCAAACCAGAAAGCTTCTATAAAGTGAAGAGACAGTGACCAAAACAAAGAGATACCTTGATGAATGGAGAAAATATTTTCACACCATACATCACATAAGGAATTGATATAAAAGATGTAAAAAGAATCTATAACTTGAAAAAAGATAATAAGCAATCCAATCAAAAAGTGGGCAGAAGAGCTAAACACTTCAAGACATGCAGATGGCCAACAGACATGTGAAAAAATGCTCAATGTAAATTATCAGGGATATGCAAATAAAAACCACAATGAAATACTACCTTTGAGACTGACCTATATCAAAATACAACAAACTGCAAGGGCTAAAGAAAGTGTGGAGGAAAAGGAATCATATTACACAGTTGGTTGGAATGTAGACATGTAGACTAGTCCAGCTCCTATGGAAAGAAGTTTGGAGATTTCTCAAAATACTGAAAATGGATTTTCCATATAGACCAGCTGTTCTATTACTAGGTATCTCCCCAAACAGCACAAGAAAAAAAGAAAGAAAGAGAAAGAAAAAGAGAGAGAGAAGAAAAGAACGTACTTCCAAAGAAAACCTACACTACTATGATTATAGCAGCACTATTTACAATAGCCAAGATATGGGAACAATCTATATGCCCCAGAGCAGATGAATAGATCCAGAAGATGTTATATATTCTATGCAGTGGCATACTGCTCAGTGATCAAAAGAGATAAACTCTTGCCATTAGAGCAACATGGATAGAACGGGATGGGATTACTCTAAAGTAAATGAGACAGAAGGATAAAGATAAATACCAGATGGTTTCACTTATATGTGAAATCTAGAGAATACAAAAAAGGATCAGACAAAGACAAAATGCAAGATTGGCACTTGAAAGCAGTCCTTAGATCTGAGACCCTCAAGAAGGGGTTGCACAGTAAGAAGGCATAGACTGGAGAACCTGGTGGGAGAGCACAGAAGAGTGCAGTGGAGGACTATGGGCACAGCACACTGGTGGTGGGTAAACTAATATAACCACACATTTGGAGAGAAATACATTTTGAGAAAATATAAACGAGGATGTTTTAAAACAAAAATTAATTTTAAAAAAAAGGCAGTTAGAAAACAGCCATGAAAACAACATTCTGTCATTAAATGGACATTTGGATTTTACCAAAGCGTGGCTTTTACAAGGTAATGAGTATTTTGACATGTCTTATGCACATGTGTAAGGGGCTCCAAAGGATACAGTGTGCATGCATTTATTTTTAGTATATCCTGTAAAATAGTCCTATAAAAATAGTATATATTTTTAATATATACTGTAAAATGATCACGTGGAAGTCCCATGACCACAATTCTTTAATCTTTCTATAGAAAGAATGCATTCAGATTTTCAGGCATTAGACACACTTACTGACTAGGGAGGGAAAAGGATAAATTACATTAATAAATGAACACAGCTTAGTGATGTCTTCCTTTCTGCTGTGTTGATGGACTCATGACCAGTAGAGCGTGAAACTGTCATAACAGATGAGCACTGGGTGCCATCATCTGGTCACTTCATCGTGCAAGGATACAAGTTCTTGTGTCCTTTATGAACTCAAGAGTAGTTCATCTACACCTTAATCAGTAAATCTACACTAAATCTGCCACACCATTGGACTTTCTTTCCACATTCCAAGACTGGAAACTTTATACCACAAGGCTAGGAACTTTCCAACTTTAAGTCTTATAAACTAATCAAGTTCCATACATTAAATGGGCTTTCAGCCTGGAGAACTGATTAAATATGATTTTTCCTGATTCATAATAAACTTTAGCCTTATTCATACTGACTGCTTTTCTATTTTAAAAGCCTTACAAGTTCTTATAATACATACTGTTTCTATCTATTGTATTTATCAAATGCTTATATCAGAGTCCCATCAGGAAATAAAAACACATTAAAGAGGAATAAATTTTAAAATTATAACTTATTAAGGTATAGAAAATCTTTATAAATAATAAGAAATTTGACATTGTTTTTTCTCCATTTGTTTGTAAGAATCTGAAGTAGCCACTGTGACTCAGCCCATTCATAAAATCCTGGCACAAGGGCAATAAGGCAAGAAAAAGGTATACAAGGTATCCAAATAGGGAAAGAAGAAGTGAAATTATCACTGTTTGCAGACGATATGATAATATACATAG
>JAGFMF010012103.1:394046-442170 GCA_019455555.1 Galemys pyrenaicus
CAGTAGTCTTCCTCTACACAAACAACCAAGCTGAAGAAGAGGAAATAAAGAAAACCACCCCCTTTATAATTGAAACTAAAAAATTTAAATACTTGGGAACATTACAATTCTTAAGCTAAAGGGAAAAGGACATAAACCAGATGTAAATGCCTAGAATTAAGAACTGTTCCAAGGGAATTACAGCAGAAAAACATTGATAGCCTCCTTGAACCTAAGAAGAAGGAATAAATTCCAATGGCCTGATCTTACTCATCATCCTTCCTCATATGTTCATTTACTAAATTTCCATATTGGCCAAACATATCAGAAAACAGAGACAAAAAACCTGTTGATGCAACCCATTGATATCAAATTATCAAGGCACAAAATTATCTAGAGAAAGATTGAGGTTAAAATTGAAAAGGCATTGGAAGCTGTCCTTAACCTTCTGCATCCACTCTTGTCTTTTACATAGGCAACAAGCAGGACAAGACAAATAGTACCCAAAAATGAGGAAATTGAGCACCACAGAGTAATTAATATTGGTGCCTTTGGAGAATAAACCCAAAAGTTAGCCACATCCAGTGTATTTATTATGAATGAGATAGAGGAGAAAAAGTTAATCAACAGGAAATATCACTCGCATAATTCCCATATGTATATTCCATTGGTCAGTGTGTCTGATTTGGTTCTAGGACCATTCTATTTGGATAATTATAGATTTGTACTATAGTTTTAAAACTACATATGTGATATCATAATTTTCTTCTTTTGTGTCAGGATTGCTTTGGTTCTTCAGGGTCTTTTGTGGTTCTATATGAATTTCAGTAATATTCTATTTATTTGAAGAATTCCAATGAAACTTTGATAGAGATTGCATTGAATTTGTATATTGATTTGGGTAGGATGTTAGTTTTGTAATATTAATTCTTCCACTCCATGAAGGTGATATCTTTCCATTTCTCAGTGTCTTCTATTTCTTTTTTTATGTAATAAAAATGCTGTTCATAACTTCTTTTATATATTTTTAATATAAATTTTTTTACTTTACAAAAATTTGACATCAATTGTAATCCCCATGTATTCCCCATCACCGTAACACCAGTGCACCATCACCTCAATCCCCCGCGCTCCCTTCTGCCCTCCACCCCTTCCCTCTTCTCTCTCCACCAAGTGTCCCCAGTTTGTCTTTGTCTTTTCATTTTTGGTTTTTGTTTCTTTCTTGTTGTTATTATAGTTGAACAGGTCAGTCTTTCTTAGCCAGTCAACCACTGAGTACTGATAGGTTATCCTGTCTGTGAGACAGATGCTGTATTTGTACATCTAATAATTATTTCATAAAAGTATTATTCCTTAGGAATTAAGGCTAAAGATTAGTATAATCTTTTACTATAATTAATAGTCACTACTATAAATAGTAACTACTTCTCTTTTTTCAAAAGTGATATACCTCCCTCCTAAGTGAAAGAATAAATAAACTCAGTATCAGTGTGTATAACCAATTAAGTAGGACAAAGAAGTTTCTGAGACTGAACATGAATAATGAACACCAACAATTAACAAGAGTTCTTCACAATGTGTTACTTAGAGATCTTCCTGAAATTCACTAACTGACTGCATACTCTCTTCATTGCCACCTTCATTTCTTGATTCCGGAATGTATAAATGATAGGATTAAGGAAAGGAGTGAGAACAGCATCAAAGATGGCCAGAAACTTATCTAGGTATACAGAGGGAGATGGCCATGCATAGATAAATATCAGTGGACCAAAGAACAAGACCACCACCGTGATGTGAGCTGAAAGTGTAGACAGAGCCTTGGATGAACCACCTGAGGAGTGTTTCTGAACAATGAGAATGATGACAACATAAGAAATGAGCAGTATGATGAAGGAGCCAACAGAGATGAATCCACTGTTTGCTGTGACCATGAGCCCTAGTCTGTAGGTGTCTGTGCAGGCAAGTTTGATGAGCTGAGGAAGGTCACAGTAAAAGCTGTCCAGCACATTGGGACCACAGAAGGGTAACTTTACCACAAATGCCAGCTGAATCATGGAATGGATAAAGCCAACCATCCAGGCAGCCACTACAAAGAAGATGCACATCCGTGGGTTCATGATGGTCAGGTAGTGTAGGGGCTTACATATGGCCACATATCTGTCAAAGGCCATGGCGATGAGAAGCACCATCTCCACACCACCAATGATGTGGATGAAGAATATCTGAGTAATACAGCCACTAAAGGAGATAACTTTATGTTTTCTGAACAGGTCATAAATCATCTTGGGAGAAGTAACAGAAGCAACACCCAGGTCAATGAAGGAGAGGTTAGTCAACAGAAAGTACATGGGAGAATGTAAGTGATGGTCATAAATCACAGTGAGCATAATGAGGGAGTTTCCCATCATGCTTGCCACATAAAGCATGGAGGAGAACAAAAAGAGGAGAAATTGGATCTCCCAGGAATTGGTGAGTCCCAAGAGCACAAACTCTGTCACCATAGAGTGATTTGCTGTTTCCATTGAATTTGTTGGCATTTCTACCTGAAACGCAATAGAAGAAAATGTGATTTGTGATCATTGTATTAACATATTAATAAAGTCAAAATTATGAAGGCCTATTTCTACTTTAACTTTGAAACTGAGATTCTGCTGTCCTAATAAGCTCATAGTCTCTCAGATGAGACTACACAGAAAAACTAGTAGCTGTCATGTGGACCTTTCTCTACCAGCAATTTGTCTCTGCATTTAATACGTCTCTCTTCCTGCCAGAGTAGCTATGTGTTCTTAGTGATATACAAGATTGCTTAACCTGATAAACAGGAACTCAATCTCAAGTAAATTCTTGAAAATTTTGGTTCAAGACTAATATAGCCTAGTTCCAGTCACATAAAGCTATTCATTTCTCAATTATTCCATCTATTTCAAGACTGCCAAGCAAATCATTTTCCACCGCTGAAACATATTTATATCCAAATTTTATTCATTTTTAACCAGATCTGTGAGATTTTGCTTTATATTTCTATCATTTATTTTACTAGTTCTTATATTTTAGTGAATTATGTACAGTTTTAAACTTACCAAGTAGACTATATGCTTCTTGAAGTCCTAGATTATGATTTATTCATATTTGGATTCCCCAAGGTAATGAAAAAGTATTCCACAATAAAGTACAGGTCCATGAACTGTTAACAGTTTGCATTAGATTAGGTGCAGAAATAGACAATAATATCATGCTGTAAGATTATATAATATGATAAATATTGCTTCAAAACAATCATGTTACAGTATGTAAATGTAGCAAAGAAACTACTACTATATATAAATGTTTCAGAATTATGCTATAAACCTTAAATTTACAAAATCTATCATCAATTTTATCAAATAAAAAATCAATTAATTTTAAAAGGTCAGAAGTAGAAAATTCTGTAGAAATAATATCCTTTGCCCCTCCTTTGAATATTAGGAATCAGATATATGGGGAGGTTAAGTGGCTTACCAGATATACACTTAATACTAAGTCAGAGGCATCCATAGCTTTCTGTCCTGTGAAAAATATACTCCTTCTTGGTATTGTTCCTGGATTCTCAACTAGGAGAGGGTTTTTCCTTTTATACCTAATTGACCATGGTTTTATGGTGACAGACTGAATGTCCATACTGGTTGTTCCAGCAGGCATTTTTAAGGAAACTATGCTTAAGTAATGCTTCTCTGAAATTATAGGTTCTCTTATGGATTATCAAAGTTCATCAATCTCCAGCAGAACCAGCAGAAAACTTAGCTTGGGTGAATCATTTGGCTTATAAATGTAAAGATGGGCATTTGAGAAGTAGCACAGCATAATCAATATGTCAAACAGTAATTCTCATGTGCTTTGATATTTGCAAATTTTTTCATAATAAATTTGCTTCCATTTTCACAGAGAACTATAGGAATTATGCCTATAATGTATGCTTAATATACATCTCCAAATTAAATGTTCTCTTCCATGAAGAGCTATTACTTTAAATTAAAGGTAACCTATAAGATATGATTTTTGTTAATATCTAGACTCAGTATTTTAAGTTCTGTAATTATGGTATTAGATCTCCAGGTGTCTTACAAGTACTAAGACTCTTGAGAAAGTATCTGAATAAACCCTTACAAAGTATGTACAGATAGCTGTAAATTTGTCTTCCCTTTTGCTCCTGCTCACTAACTAGGTAAGAGCTGTGAATTTCAGGTGAAATTAAAACATAATGAAATACAAATATGAAACATAAATGTACAAAGAAGGTAAGAATATTTCACCATTCAAATAAATATCAAAGAATATTAAAAACTTGAAAAGTTTGAGTCAATACAATTTTAAAATCACTTGAGATTTTAAATAAATAAAGTCATATTCCAAATCTGATTCCCAAGGAAATATCATAGATACTTTCTAGGTAAAGACAGCATAAGAAGTTGTTGAATTAGTCAGAGGGAAAAACTTCCAAATGATAGTGTTCTGTAGTCATTTCTTATAGATCTTAGATTTCTTATAGATACTCTAAAATAACTTTCCTTATATTATTCATTTTACCCACAATTCTTAAACTATTAAATATCTGTGATATGAAAGGCAAGAAAGACTTAATTTTGCTTTCTGTTCTGATTACTTTTATGTTTGACCCATATAGACTTGATTAATTCTCCAAACAAGTTCCTAGACACCTAATCCTTTGTAAATAAAAGAAATATTGGTAGCTGAGGTCTCCAAAAAAGTAGCCTATACATAGAAGTATTAATCTAAATCATCATCCATATAAAATGTCCTCCTCTCTAAAAACTGAGTTTAACATCTCCCTTGGCTCAAACATTTGTTTCATTTTGTGAAATTTTTTTAATTTTAATATTCAAACTTTTGATGATTTTGTCTTTTAAATTATCACAAATCTTTCCAGTCAAGTGAAACCCTGCCTCTTCTAATCTTTACCCTGCCAGCTCTACTTTTAACTTTTATAACTATGAGCAATATAAGTAATTCTGTATTTTTCTAAATTAAGTTTTATGTGCCTTAATGCAGCAAATTGAGTTACTCCTTAGCTTTCTGTTTGCAATACCTTTTGTGCTCTCTCAGCTTTTCTATTATTCTCTTCCAGCCAAAAACAAATGTTATGTATCAAGCTTTTCTAAGTCTATTTTCATTCTACTTACAACTTAGAGATAAAATTAATACAAAATAATTCTTTTTTTTAAAGATTTATTTATTTATGCATACAAGCACTGGGGTACAGGCCTAAGGTGTGGGAGGGGCAGGGTAAGAGGATTCACCACAGAGAGCAGGGAGCAGAACAGGCAGATCAACAGAAGTACACTGCTGAGGGGAGCAGCGGGCACAGCAGGAGAGGTCTGCTGCACCATGTGGGTCCCCTCCCTGGCCGGCAGCAGCGATCAAACTCATGCTGCAGTGGCTACAGTTTGCTTCATAGTGTGTAGCTTAAACACTGCGCCACCAGGGAGACCCCTATACAAAATAATTCTAAATCACATAAGAGATCAAGAAAACTGGTTCAATGTCCTGTAAGTTTTACCTATTATTTTGTTTTTTAGGTTTTCCACTTGCTTTTCCAAACAATAATATATTAGAATTTATTCAGCTTTATGTTTTTTTGATCTTTGTCTTTTTTATCTTTATTGAGGTGTCTATGAAACATCATATACATTTTCCAAGTTAATAATAAATTTGCTTCCATTTTCACAGAACAGATTATATCCCTCTCTTTTGAAAAACTACTGTTGAGAAAAATATAAATTATTTTTTACACTTTTATGTGTCATTGATTTTTCCTACCTGTTTATCAAGTGACATAGGGTGAAAATCATTCATTTAGTAAACATAATTATGAATTGCAACCTAAGCTGATTCCAAAATATTTAAAACCTTTTGACATTTTCTTATGTCTTCACATTACCTTGAGTAAAACGTAATTACAACAAACTATACTTAAATGTCCAAACTTTCAATAAATTTCTCATAACTTTTCTCATGGCATATCCTACTCCTTACTCTAGACTCTGTTTTACCTTAGAATAACACTCATGCACTTGAAGATATGACACATTCATAGCAGTTACAAAAAATAAGCTCATGTTTGAAACCAAAGCTACTCTGTGCAAATTTACAAATTTAACTCTTTGTTAAATTTATTTCCATCTTACTTGTATAAAGAGAACAGCGTCTTCAGGGAGGCTGATATTTTCCTGTATTCTCTAGCACAGTGTCATATAAAATCCTTCCATATGAAGAAATGAAGCTAATTACAACTCAAGAGGACAGAGACCAAGTGATTCTGCATAAACATGATAGTTTAGAAGTTGCCCATATAAAATCCTTCCATATGAAGAAATGAAGCTAATTACAACTCAAGAGGACAGAGACCAAGTGATTCTGCATAAACATGATAGTTTAGAAGTTGCCCCTAGAGAGCTATTTGCATTGACCAGAGCAATCAAAGAATCTACAATCTCATAATAAGACACTAGAGAGGATAGGGTGGAATATTTTTGTTTACCATCTTTGTGCTATTCTGTTGGAAATCTTGTAAATGTTGGCAATTAACCATTAGAATTAAATATTGACTCAAAAAATAAATATAATAATTTTGACCAGCTCTTAAGACAATGTGCTTACTTTCTTAACATAGTTTAAATAGTAGTACAATGTGCAAAAGATTTCATTCTATATAATCATACACTGAGTAATTATAGATGCACACAAAGATCAGCCATACAGAAGTTAATTCCAATGTGTAGAACTTCTCTAGATTGGTTGCATTGACTATTTAATACTTACCCAACAATTCCAGGACACTGGTGAGATGAACCTCAGCTCAGACTCCTCTTCCTTCTGATTGTCCAGCAGCAGCAGCCAATTGCCAGTTGTCAGTCTTCCACATATACTCCAGGTGGCCCTCCAGACCAAGTGTTAGTCGCCCACCACATTCTTATAGGCCATCCACAACAGGTTGCACTCTTCGGTGGACAACTCCTTCATGACCTTCATGGGGGTGGCTAGGTCTGTTTGGCTATCTGGATGAGCTCTGTCTTCTCCATGGAAGATGGGGCACCATAGGGAACAAGGGAATGAGGGGAGCACTGACCCAGGAGCAGCTGCAGCCTGCAAGGCTTCTCCTGTCAAGAGACAGGAAATTCTTTGGTTATTTATCTTCCATTAATGAGTGAAACCATTTGGTAACTTTTGCTTTCTATTTCACTTGGCATATTTACATCAAGATGTATTTTTTTCAAAAAGACACTATTTCATCTTTTTTAGTCACTTAGTACTATTCCATTGAGTATTTCACAATTTCTTTATCCATTCACCTGTCTTTAGTCATTTAGGTTGCTTCCATAACTTGACTGTTGTGAGTAATACTGTTATGAACACACAGGTATGAATAAATCTTTTCATATTCTTTGGGCAAATACCTGGTAGTGGTTTTGCTGGATCATATAGCATTTCCATTTTTAGTGTTTCCATAAAAACAGTTTAAGTTCCCACCTGCAGCAGATAAATGTTCCTTTTTCTCTACATCCACATCAACACTTTCACAGGTGTGAGGTGGTAGTTTTGATTTGCATTTCCATGATAGTAAGTGATGTGAGCATTTTTTCATGTAGGGCATCCCTTTTAATCTTAAGGTTTTAAGACATCATCTTACTTTTTGGCAAACTTTTTGGTCTCTCTTTTTGGCAAACTTTTTCCAATTGTCCCCAACAATATCTCAGATGTTCTGGTCATTTCCTTTGACACATCAAGCTTCACTGTTTTATCTTAACACCTTATTCTTACTGTAAATGAAAAATACAAAGCAGTATACAAATAGATAATTTAAGTACACATATACAATATGACATGCTTATTATAAGCATGTATTTACAGTAATTTTAAATATTTAAGATATAAAATATTTTGCATGTGTACAATTTTATATAATGCATTTTATGAATTTTTAATTGATAATTCATAAGCATAACTTATATTTGTCAATAAATATAAGATATATCTTAAATGTAAGATTCATATATATATGTATATTTAGAACTATGACATGAAGTTAAAGATAAAGAAGTAGAGCAAGAGATAACTATGAAGATTAACAACTTCCTATTTCATAAAAGAGGGTTTAACACTATTCAGCCTACCACAGACAGACAGTTAGTCCTCTCAGAATAGGGTGATGTATGGGACTGTAAAGAACGTTAACGATTTACTTGTTCATTGCTACCTTGGGCACATGAGAGTGATGATAAACAGATCAGTTTTAAGTGATGGGAAGTTCATGTCAGTGATGTATACAAAGATATCTACTCTGCTGCCATGGCCACTTTCATTGCCAATTAAGCAATCCTAGGATGAAAAGGAGGGGGCGGGGAAGAGGAAAGCAGTTGACTGACATTAACAAGGGTAGATTATCTTGGTCCTGTACAGTGAATAACCTCCAGTAGACTTTTACATGACATGAATACTGCCACACGCTGTACTTTCTGAGAAATCTAGCGATGTGCACCTCCCCAGAACTCTATATAAACAATTTTATAAAAGTATTCTTTTTTAAACCCTATGAACCATTAACCCTATCCACAAACTACTAAGATCTATACTACAGGCCATTTTCTCTTTTAAGGAAAGAAAATGGTCCTATCAACTAGAGGGATTTCCTGACCAGTATTCCTCAGGGCAATCTCAGTAGAGGTCAATGCACTAGCCATTTTCTTACAACATAATATGTGTAACTATTCATAAACCAGGCTGTATTTTCCCCTCCATCATTAATTGGTTATAAACTATTTCATTGTCTAAAAGATAAAGATACTATGGCAGTATCAACTGCTTACTCATAAGGCTAGTTACGCCTTCTGACTATCTTCAGTGCATTTTTGCTTCATCCAAAATTCAAAATTGGAAGCATTATGAATTACAAAAAAAAAACTAAAGAATAGATTGAAGCAACACACTCAAGTATGGTGTATATTGCCTCTAACATACAAAGAAAGACATCAAGGATTGGGCCTCTTTCTCTGGTGGGCATTGCAAGATGCAGAAATTTTAGAAAAGATACCCTGGTTTTCCCCAGACTGCTTGTAAATATCACTGTTATGGAAGATCCCTGAAATTTTAATGGATTCATCTCATCATTTGCACATACGTGTCTTACTACAACTAGTTCATGTGTACAATTTTAGCATGGTGGCATTAGAATAATAGAACAACATATTTTATATTATACCAAGTACCATATCTGACAATAATATGTAAAAGATCAGGAAAAGTCTCAGAAGTAGGGTTCTGCGGAGATGGAGATTAGAACACAGAAACTGTTTTTGGAATACTGTCAGAATGAACTGTGTTTGTATGTAGGGAATTAAGATGTGTGAGAGGAAAAATTAGACAAAGTTATTAGATGCAAACTAACACACTAAGTAGCCTAACCTCAGGAATATCAGCTCTTTTTAGCGAAGGACATTTAAAAAAAAACAAAACAGAATGATGACAAATGTCACACAATAAGCCACCCAACAGTTGGGGGAATAAATCTGTCTTGAAAAAGGAATCTGAGTGGCAAAACAGCATATGTGATGTACACTGCTAAGCCACTTGATCTCCTTGTTCCATTTCAGTTCTTGGAGCAACAACTGCGAACTTTACTGAACCCCTTATCTTGAGGAGATCCCGCTCTTAAAGTGAGTTTTAGCCCCAAAATTACATCTAGTTTCTTCTGCTGGCCTAGATGGCTTAGCTGATAAGATGTCCTAAACCCCGATGTGTGAGCACTCCTATTCCCTGTTTTCTATGCCCTTTTAAGACCATAAATTCTGTATTTGTCCAGCTCCCGCCAATATTGGTTCAGGGAATTCTAAAAATCACCCATGTGGATCAACTAGCAACACATTGAATCCTCCCTACTCTCTTGTGTAACAGCAATCTTATTTCTTCCTAGTGCTAGGTGGTTGATTCCTCTTCTTTCCCATTTGTTCTTGATGCATGAAGAAGCCTGAGTTTCCTGGATAATATCCATAGACCAGAATTTAATGGGACTCTTTTTGTGATGCTGAGGAAAAAATTTTTCTCATTATTAAAACAAGAAAGCCTGTAATTATCAAAGTTTCATGGGTGAGAAACCCAAATTTCCCACTTACAACTTGAATCTTGGACTCTTGCATGTTACTAATGGGACTTAGTGAGTGTGCGTGTGATGGAAGCACAAGATTGGAATATGTGTATGTATGTACAAAATACATATGATATATATCCCAATCTTGATACTATAGACATGTGTGTATACATGTATGTATGTATATATATGGAGTGAGTGACTTACTAATCACTTTGCAGAAGTGATTACTCTTTAGACCAACAGAATCTGAGTGATGTATGATAAGACCAATGGTAATATACTAGCCCCCACAACTCTATCTTTAATGTAGATCCATAGTATGATGAGATGTGATGTTTTATGTATCCCATGGTTATCTATTAATTATCTAATCCTTAGGAAATGAAAGATATTTGTTGTGGCTATCCAATTGGTGCTTTTTACCTTTCATCCTCTCACTATCAATTTTTCAAATACTGGTTATGCCAGGTAATGTGGGCCAGTAGAAGCTCTATGTGCAAAAAGTCTAAAACTGCTGCAAAAACCCTATCCCAGCTTTGCATTCCCCTCAAAACTGATAGTCTTTCATGTTTTCCAGTGCATGGGCAACAATGGTGTTCCTGGTTTAGAATAAGTTTCCTGCAGAAACAGGAGAAATTGCCAGGTTTTGTGCTATGTTATTAGTGATACAAACTACAAGAAAAGTTTTTCTTTACTTTGAAGAAGATATCCTGGCATGCTCTAGACCACTAAAATACAAAATTTCCACTTTATTAATAGAAGATTGATTAAGCTATTTTAATCATTTGCTGTACATATAGATAAAATGCATGTATTTTATGGAATAATTACTAAGATCAAAAAAGTCAATGCATTTACCACCTCACATAGTTCAATTAACTCTTTGTGTATGTGTTTGTGTGGTGAAAATGGTTAAAATATATTCTCTGCAACTCTGAAGTATACAAATACTATATTATTTTCTGTGTGCACCATATTATTTTAAATACTCTGAACTTATTCTTCTTACCACTGAAATTTTGTGCTCTTTGACATACATCATCTCTTTTTCCCCTCCCTATACTTATCACTGCTAATCACCATTCTGTTTTTCTGTGCAAGTGGCTTCTTTTTTTTAGATTCCTTATAAAGATAATATTGTACACTGTTTACCTTTCCCTGTCTGACTTATTTCACTCAGTGATAGGCTCTCCAGGCTCACACCTGTTGTCACAAATGGCAGTTTATCTGTTTCATTGTGCATATATGCCTCCTTTTTCTGTATCAGTTCATTCATTGAAAGGCATTAACCTTTTTTTCTTAGCTATTGTGAATGATTCTACCTAATGGAGTACAATAACAACAGGTATATAGATATCTCCTCAAGATATTGATTTCATTTCCTTTGGTTACACACCAAAAAGTGGAAATGCTAAATCATGTGGTAGTTCTGCTTTTAATTTTTTTAGGAACTTCAGTACTGCTTCCCACAGTGGCTCTACTAATTGGCTTTCCCACCAACAGTGCACAAGAGTTCCCTTTTCTTCACATTCTAACCAGCATTTGTTATGTCATCTTTTTAATAATAACCATCCTAACAGTTATTATTAGGTAATAATTCATTGTGGTTTACATTTATATTTCTCAAGTTATTAGTGATATTTATTACTTTTTTGTATATCTACTGGTCATTTATAGGTCTTTGGAAAAATGTCTATTAAGACCCTAAGCACATTTTAAAAATTGGATTAATTGCCATTGTGTTATCAAGTTGAGTTTCTTATATATTTTGACTATTAACACCTTATCATAGAGTGTGAAAATATTTTCCCCATTGTGTAGGTTGCCCTTTGTTTTATTGATTGATTGCTTCTTTTGCGATGTGAAAGCTTTTTAGTTTGTGGTAGTGCCATTTAGCTTATTGTCTGTGATTTTAGTGTCTTATCCAAGAAATGATTGTCAACATCATACTCAAGGAGCTTTTCCCTTATATTTTCTTCTAGGAGTTTTGTGGTTTATATGTGTTATATTTAAGAATCTGATCCATTTTGAAGCCCTAAAGTTTTAATTATACAGAAATTTTCTCATCCTTCATATAAATTATTCCCTCCCTTGAGAACACATGTGCATTACCAAGCCATCCACTGTCTTGCAATTTCTGGATCATCTGGTTTGATAACCTTAATGTCACTAATATATTACATAATTATGATTATATATCCAGGTGGTTCAGATCTCTTCAGTCTACTTTATAACAAAGGGTAAAACTATAAATGTATACTTTTGTCCATTTCATATGAATATTTCTAATAGTCCTTTCTGAAAGAGATGGAAAATTCAATAAGTCAGTTATCACATATACCCAAAGCAGTAATAATATGCTATATCAAAATTACCACTTTTGGTACAGCATTTCAAGTAACCATGCTAGTGGTTTGGTTTAGAATAATATATTATAATTCTTCATGATGGGTCCCAGTTTTAGGAGCCACAGTGGTTAATTAAAGGCAGACAGGCTAAGGATCATCATTTCTGTGTCTTTTTAGTATCTTTTGCCACAATTATCCCTATATAATATATTTTTTGAAATATTAGTTTATTAATGGAATAGTTTCAGTCCCTTCCTTCTACAATAGCTGTAAGGAAAGAGTGTGGGTGTTGAGCAATCCTGTATTGTGTCAGGGGTTTCAAATTCCATCATAGTAGTGAGTGTCTAGAACAAAATACCTGGTTGGTTCTATATACACTATAAAAATTTTAAATTCATTTGATCCCAAAAAATACCGGGTTTGGAATGATGGGACTACCCAGCAGATAGCCCACAAACAGAGACCATTTTTAAGTAAAGGATTTATTTTTATATCTCATGTTATAGGAGATACATTCCAGGGAAGGAGATCCTAGTCAAGCGATCCTAGATTCACTATGCAAGTTTTTGAGTCTAGGATTATTACTTAATGGACCCTGAGAATATTTAATATCTTTGTACCTGAGACATTTCTGTAAAATGGGAATAATAAGAGTGTCTCCTTCAAAAGGTTCAAGGTAAAGCAGTACTTAGAACAAATAGTTAGAAGCAAAACTTAGAACAATACCTAAACTGTCAAAAGCTCTGTCAAGTCAATTATTATTGATAGTACAAATGAAAGCCCATCATAGTCCATTGTCCAAGAAGGAAACTTCACAGACTGTTTTCTGTTTTTCAGTAACCGTGCCAAATAAGAACCTGCACAATTTGTGAAAATAGAAAACCTACAAATATTTTTTAATATTTCATTTTCTATTTACTGCTACTTAAAATTTCTCTTTCTAGGAAAGACACAATGATTTTAGTGTGACTTACTTAATCAGACTGTACAATTCATCAATCACATTTGTTTCCCACAGAAAAGATAACATCATTAATTATAAGTATTTAGAGAAACTTTATTCTAAAATATAATTTGAGAGATCTTCCTAACACAACTGTAGACAAAGAATACTGTTTAACACTGAATATTTAACATTATTTTTAATAATTAAAGCAATAGTGTTTTAAATTCAAAATTCAGCATTGGTACCTGAACAACAAAATGTATGGTAATGATAGAAATTAGGAAAGAATTAAGAAAAGATAAAAAAGTGCATAATGTATGGGGATTACAATTAATGGCAAGTATATGTAAATTTTAAAATATTTTAATAAAAGAAAAAAAAAGTGCATAATATTAATGATAATTTACTCTGTAGAAGGAATACTAAGAAGTGTCATAAGAAATCTATCCTCAATTAGATCTACAGGGAAAAAAACTGAAAAAGTATAAGATTAATAGAAACTAAATACCAAATTAATTTTAAGTATAAGAACACTAAGCTGGGAATCATTTCCTTGTTTCTTGTCCCTTGCTCTCTATGATAACTTCATGCTGTGTGCCATTGTGCAAATGGTAGTCATACCTTAATTCCTAGCCATTGAGGGGATTAGAACAAATGAGGGTAAAGTCCATTCTAAAACACTGAAATATGATTAACAATTTCCTGACTCTCTGATAGAGAAGCCTGCTGGGGAGACAAACTGTTTAGAAAGTGGAAAAATAAGAAGGAAACAGAGTAGGAACAAAGAATTAAAAGCAAAATAGGCCATAATTAGGTGAAAGATACTACAATACATAGCTTGTATACCAAAAAAAAAAAAAAACTTTCCACTATAGAAAAAGGATAAAATGTTCTATTTTGCTCAATTACATGGTACTTTCTCAACTTCATAAGTTACAAGGGACATATAATATGATTTTTAAAATTTTGATGGCTAGCCTGTCAAAATAAATTTACTTCTAATTCAGTAGTGATACAAATAACACATTAATGGATTTCTAGGCATAGAACAAGGCCTAAGTTTTAATCGTTTCTCTAAAATTGAGAAATATCTTCTGCAACCAGCATGAGGGAAAATCTGTAGTTACATTTCCTCACAGCCAATTCATTTAGGAAATCTTCCTATAGTGCATAAGACGACTGTACAGTCTCCTCATTGCCACTTTCATCTCTTTGTTCCTGAATGTATAGATGACTGGATTCAGAAAAGGAGTGATGAATGCATCAAAAATGGCGAGATATTTATCCAGGTGTGATGTAGGATAAGGCCATGTATAGAAAAACATCAGTGGTCCAAAGAACAAAATTACCACAGTAATGTGAGCTGACAAAGTGGAAAGAGCCTTGGATAACCCGCCTGAAGAATGTTTCCTAACTGTAAACAAAATGAAGATGTAGGAAATGACCAGCAAGATAAAGGAGCCCACAGAAATGAACCCACTATTAACAGTGACCATGAACTGCAGTTCTTCAGTGTTTATGCAGGCCAGTCTCAGGAGCCGGGGCAGGTCACAATAAAAAGTGTCCAATACATTAGGGCCACAAAAAGGCAAATCTGCCACAAAAACTATTTGAATCAATGAGTGGCTAAAGCCAATGATCCAAGCAGTGACTAAAAAAGATACACACATTTTTGGACTCATAATGGTGAGATAGTGGAGGGGCTTACATATGGCCACATATCTGTCAAAGGCCATGGCGATGAGAAGCACCATCTCAGTGCCGCCAACAGCATGACTAATGAAGATCTGAGTAATACACCCCCAAAAGGAGATGGCTTTGTGTCTCTTGAAAATATCACAAATCATTTTAGGAGCTACAATAGAACAAAATAACATATCAATGATTGAGAGGTTAGCAAGGAGGAAATACATAGGGGAGTGCAGATGAGCATCCAAGGTTACAGTGAACACAATGACCAGGTTTCCCATCATACTTGCTAAGTAGCACAAAACAGTGAAGAAAAAAAGGGGAAGTTGGAGTTCCCAAGTATTGGTGAGTCCCAGAAACACAAATTCTGATACTATGGAGCAATTCATTCCATCCATTGCCTCAGACACCAGAATAAGTTTTCATGTTATCTAAAGGAAGAGAGAAAATAAAAAAGAATTGCCTAAGAAAGTATTAGTGCACAAGAAAAAATGCCCCCTATCCATGAAAACAAGTATCATATTAGTATCACCCATTGGCAAATATTCTTCATCACATGCACATTGAACTTCTACTTGACACTGTGGTTTTCAAAACCACTCATACCAAATTAATTCTAACTTTGAGACTTTTGTTTTCTTTGTATATTATATGAATGTTTCATATTTCATAATGCTAAATAGCATATAAAGTCACCTTCAAATACAAAAATGTGACTCCTGTTTCCAACTGCATTTAAGACCAAGTATAAGGACCTAATGTGCACCAATGATAAGACACCTAAGATATTGTGTTGTTCTTGAACAAGTAACTATATAGTTGATTACTGAGTTATTCTCTGAATGGTTTTTGTTCATTAGTTCAATAAATATGTTTAACTACACAGAAAACCAATCACTATTGCAGGCATTGAGAATATACCATTGACAAGGATTCCTGCTGTGGTCAGTCCGCATTCATGGCTAAAAATGCAATTTCATCTTATATTCATATATTCTTCTATTAGATAGATAAAAACACTTGAACAGATGCTTTAAATCTTCAAATATGTAGTGAGACAATTTCCACCTTCAGGAAACCTCCTCTCAATAGTATTACTTCTTCCTTTAGCTGCACTTTTCAAACCTATACAGCTATCAAACTTACTTAATTTTTCAGTGGCTATTTTACATGGGTTTTATATCTCCTATATATTGTAAAACACAATGGGCATAATTCTTCATTTTTAATGCTTCATACAGCCTGAAAAACATCTCAAAAATGATGGTAGAAGAAAGATTTCTTGACCTTTTTCATTCTCTCAACCAATATTTATGTAGCTTCCCATAGAGTGCCTAATATTGTCTTAGAATATACAGATGAAAAAAGTAAAAAATCAATCATGGAATAAAGTAATGAAAAAGCAAATTGAGTATATATGAAAATAGGACTTCAAAGTTTGTAGAACAATTCCAAGTAAAAATTGTATAATCTATGTTAGGATATATAGCCAATCTTCCATTGTCATAGACTTACCGAACAAATCAAAATTTCTCTAAGTGTGGAAGAACAAAAAAGGTAAAAATAATTTCGTCTGATTACTAAGTGTAAAATGCTCCAGACCAAAGGTTTTCTAAAGCTTCCAGGAAATAGAGTTAAAATGGGAATATACCACGTGTTCAAATATAAGTGGAGCTTCTCCAAACTGAAATTTAAGTAGCAAAATATAACAAATGAGAATAGCAAAAATATGTTGGTAAGTTTGACTACTAATAAATGTATAAAGAAAGGCATTAGAAAAATAAGCAGATTTATTAATAAGAAGATGCATTAGGACCTCCCTGGTGGCACAGATGTTAAAGTCTCTGCAGTATCAAGCTATGGCCAGCCACTGCAGAATGATTTCGATCTCTTCCCAGGAAGCTGACCCACATGGTGTAGCAGACCTCTCCTGTCTCACTCACTGCTCCCCTCAGCAGTATAATTCAGTCAGTCCTCCTGTTGTGCTTCCCACTCTGTCTCTGGTGAATCCTCTCACCCAGCTTGGTTTAAACCACAGTTCTATGCATAAATAAATAAAAATAAATCTAAAAAAAAAAAGTTCATTAGGTCATTCAAGGAAGAAAAAAAAATGAGATTGTGTGTAAACCTAACATAAAGTCTAACCAGAGGGAGAGAAAGATACTTTTAAAGTTCAATGCATTTTTTTAAATCAAAAAGAAAATTTGTAGGTGAAAAAAAAATGAAGGCAAGACATAACTGAATTGTTGAATGCAGCAGAAGACTAAGAGGACAGTTAGATGGAAATAATGATAAAGGGGGAAATAATGGAGAGTGGGAGCTTTGCAGATATGCAGTCTTAAAGTGCCCATAATTATTTCCTATTTTCAACTAGCACAAAAGTTGCTGTTTTTCAGAGTCACATAGGCTAGTTTTCCTTACATTGTTATAGGAAATGTGCTCCATTAAATTGTTACAAACAAATAAATTACTAGAGATTTTCCATAGTTGAGATCTTACACATGCAAAAATGAGAGTTTTGATGATGAAGAAATAAGTGACTCATTTTAAACCTGATTCATTACCCAAGAAGGCTTTGATAGGTTGCTGCAAAAGATAGGCAAAGAACAGGTGAGCTCAGCAGGAGAGGGGACCCCAAGAATGAGAACTAAAATTGAGAAAAGAGGGAGAAGTAGAATGAAAGACAAAAATGTAAGGATAAGTTATACAAATAGCAAATATCAGAACTAGAAACTTACCGAGACCCTGTCTTCAAGTCCGCAAGTTGCTTGAGCATCCAGCTAATGACTCTGAGTTTCAGTCTTTGAATCACTTATAGAGGAGACTCTGGGTTTTGGGTAATTGATCACTGAGGCACACCAGACCTTCCATGCAAAGAGTACCCACTCTGAATTCTCTAGCTCTGGCCTAGCTAATCGTCTATTATAGTGACATAAATTATAGTCAGTAATTATTTAGACTTATTTATGATATGTGACTGATTCAGATCTTGCAGAACTGGCTAGAATCTTCTTTAAAATCACTTGCTTTATATAGAATTAGAACTGACTCCTGGTGATTTTGCATCTTAACTTTGGTAAAAAATAAAAGAGATACCCATTATCCCCAACTGAAAAATCATTTAGCTGGAAGAGATTTAAAACGACACTCTGGCCAAGTGCCTTTCTTTTGTTTATCTATCCAGGAAATTTCTGTTTTTTCTCAGTTTACAAGATTTGAAAATCCATCTGCCTCCTTAGCTTCCTGATCTTTATTAACATAATAGTCTGAGTGTTCTTCCCTACAGTAAAGTCTCTCATCCTTTCAATGATGCCATGTCCATTAACTGTTTCTCTGCCAATTTAAAGAAGTTGTCAGCAACTCTCTGAGATAAATATTTAATAGCCTTCAACTTGGTAAAAGCAAATAAAGTTATATTTATCCTCTAATTTTATTCATCTCCATTCCTTTATTCTCTTCTCATAGGTTTGATTGTCTATCACCTTAATCTTTTTCACCCCATTTGACCACCAAACATCTCATTGTAGTGACCTAGAAAAAAACACTAATAAGTATTTAAAACAGGAGTACTACTGCAAACTACTATTAAACATTATATTACATAGTTTCCTACTTTTTCCTCCATTCTTCCATCATAATTTAAATTGACTCTAGAATATTTAAATTTAGAGTGAGTTAGATCCCTAGATATTTTTATACTAAGCAATTTTTGACTCATTCCTTTTCCACCGTGATTCTGTGAAATTCAAGTTCAATTTTTTTAAAAAATATCACCTATCACCAGTGTCTGATGAAATTTCTTCTCTGCATGTCTTAGCTCTCTAAATCAGATGACAAGCTTGTTTTGAAGACAAGCATATCTGTCTTTACTTTCAGTGCTCAGAAAGATCCTCGGGTACAGTTAACAATTCATCCTGCATCCTCGTCCTGACCTCACGTGGACCCCAACTCTGATGTGTATCTTCAGTTGTACATTTGGATCTCCATGTCATTTCCAAGTCCTACTTTAAAATTAAGACTTTAATTCTTGCTCAGTTCCACAGCCAACCTCTTTATTCCCTCCTTCAGCTCAGCAGCAGCAGCAATATCTGTCCACCACCACCACCTGCTTCTTCCAGCCTGCAGGCTACAGCTCAGTTGATAAAACAAAACAAACTGTTACCTGAATTTTCCCTGTTGCTGAGTGTAGCTAGATTATTACCTTCTTCCTACTGTCAACTTCACCCCATCCTTCCCTTGTAGATTTTCATATATTATCATCTCAAGCATACCCATGTATATTAAGTGTTTCTATAACTGGAAAAATTGACTAATTATCTACACTGGAGGATAGTAACCAAATAATAGTATGGTGCTCTGGGACTGCAGAATTAAAGTCAATTAGTCAAAAAAATTGTCTCTCCAAAATATTTTCATTGTGATCAAACCATCGAAAGGGAAAGGTTGATAATGAGTCACAGGAGGGAAGAATGACACTGGAATGTTTAAGAAAATCAATCTAACTATTCAGCAATCAAAAAAGAAAAACTAGACGCATTCATAGGAACATGGATGGAACTAGAAGGGATTATGCTCAGCAAAATAAGTCAGAAGGCAAAAGAAAAATACCAGATGGTTCCTCCCCAAGGAGGAATATAAGGGAACCAAATAAGGATCAAGGAAAGGAACAAGAACAATAATAATAGTAACAATAAAGACACAAAAACCAAAAATGAAAAGACAAGAACAAATTGGAGGCACTTAGTGGGGAGGGGGGAGGGGGATGGTTGAGGGCAGATGGAGCATGGAGGACTGAGGTGATGGTACACTGGTGATATGGTGATGGGGAATACATGGGGATTACAATTGATGTCAAATATATATATATAAATAAAGGGGAAAAAAAGAAAATCAATCTACGTCAACTTAAATCCTATCATGATGAATGGAAACCAAACCAAGTAATTTGACACTACTCCTCTTCCAAGAGATTAATACAAATTTTGTGAACCAGCCATTTTATATCAATTTTTTAAAAACCTAACGATTAAAATAAGTAAATAAATATAAATTTTCTATACAAAATAGGTAAAAAAATTTAAATAGCTTACATCATTTTTATTGATTTTAAATTTACCACTTTAAAATACTTGCTTTGAAAATGCAGACTTTAACTCATATTTCTTTCTTCCAATCACCTATAAAACTTCTTGCAAAGACTAATATGTATTTGTTGAATTTAACAAAAGAATCCCTTGTATTCAAATAATGCCATTGTCCCTCACTGTGCCTGTTTAGAATGACTAATGAGAATCCCTCAAAAATATTTAAAAAGTAAAAAAAAAAAAAAAAATACAGTTTATGTTACAAAGTAACAGAAATTGTTTCCCTCTATCTTTTTTAGCCTTAGACACAGAAGATTGAGGTAATCCTAGTCTCTCTTGGTATATTATTACTACTTTTTTTTTTTTACAAAGGGCCCTCTCATTTAATTTGTTTATTCCCTTTATTGTCCATTCTCCATTTCCATCAAGTCCACAGATAGTTTTGCCTAAGGGATTGACTACTTAATGCCCTCTCTTAATGGCAACCATTCTAGTGTTTTAAAAATACATCCTGGTGTTGTGTGAATTATCATGAAATGTATATTCTTTGTAAACATATACATACAGAATAGAGTAGACATTCCAATTTTTTTTGCACTTAACCCATATTGCTTCATGTATATCTAATCTACTCTTTTCAAATGCTGTATAATCATCCATGGTATTATATGCACTACTTTTTGCCTGTCTAATCACAGAATGACAGACACCCTTATTACCTACTTTTTTCAGAACCACAACATCTGATTGTATAAATATTGAATGATCTTTCTCCGAAGTTTCAACCCCCATATTCTAATAATATTCAACTAGAACACAGATACGTAATAAAACTGGCTGTTAAAATTCTAGAGGACACATGGGCAGGAATATAGCCATTGTCACAACTCCCTCAGGATTCCACCTACCACCAAGTCTTTCCCAGAACTCTTTATGAATCAATTTATAAAGGTTTTCCCAGTACCATTTTATTGACTAGAGTGTTCTTGTCCCATTTTATATTCTTTGATTCTTTGTCAAAAATTAGTTGTTCATATATGTGTAGCTTTATTTCTGGATTTTCTGTTCGAATACATTGGTCTATGTGTCTGTTTTTGTTCCAGTATCGTGCTGTTTTAATTATTATGGCTTTGTTGTGTAGTTTGAAGACTGAGAATGTGATGCCGCCATTTCCTTCTTTTTAATAAGAAGAACTTTGGCTATTCTAGGTTCTTTGTGGCTCCATATTAATTACATCAATATTTGTTCTATTTCTTTGAAGAATGTCATTGAAATTTTTATTGGAATAGCATTGAATCTGTATAATGTTTTTGATAGAATGGCCATTTTACTAATGTTAGTTCTTCTGACCCATGAGCATTTCCATTTCTTTGTATCTTCTATTTCTTTTTTTTTTTTAATTTTTTTTAAAGATTTATTTATTTATTTATGCATATAAGTACTGTGGTACAGGCCAGAGTTTTTGGGGGGTGAGAGGATTCACCACAGACAGAGCAGGGATCAGAACAGGCAGATCAACAGAAGTACACTGCTGAGGGGAGCAGCGGGCACAGCAGGAGAGGTCTGCTGTACCATGTGGGTCCCCCCCCCGGCCGGCAGCAGGGATCGAACTCGTGCTGCAGCGGCTGCCGTTTGCTTCATAGTGCGTTGCTTAACCCACTGCGCCACCAGGGAGGCCCCTGTATCTTCTATTTCTTTTAACAATATTTTATAATTTGTTTGTAAAGGTCCTTCACCTCTTTTGTTAGGTGAAGATAATTTCACAGGGATGAGATATATACATTGTACAAAATGAAAAATAATGTAAAATATAGATATAAAGTTAAAAATATATATAATAATTTATTTCTTTTTAAAAAATTATAAAGGTTAATGACTGCTAAACCAAGGTTCCCCAGAACTCTGCTTCAATTCTATTATGAGCATCTATGTTAGTTGGTCAGTACCTATAAAGTTCCAAAATATTTCATGTTTTGAATATCATACTACCCTCCCCCTAGTAAAAGAAGATTAAAATGAAAACCTCATTGATGTCTCCTGGAGAATCAACAGTAACCAAGATAATATTTATTGATGCATTGAGGCATTGACCTATTGAACATGTAATCATTATTTTCTTAATAGCCCTTTTAGGGTATAAGAAGAATCATGCAAATAAGGCAAATGGCTGGTGTAAATTAGTGAAAAAATTCCAGCATTAAGATATAACATCAGAGGGCCTCCTTGGTGGCGCAGTGGGTTAAGCAATGCACTATGAAGCAAAATGCATTCACTGCAGCATGAGTTCAATCCCTGCCTCCAGCCAGGGAGGGGACCCACATGGCGCAGTAGACCTCTCCTGCCTTGCCTGATGCTCCCCTCAGCAGTGTGTTTCAGTCACTGTGCCTGTTCTGTTCCCCACTCTGTCTCTGGTGAATCCTCTTACCTCCCTGGACTGTGGCCTGCACCCCAGCTTGTCTATGCATAAATAAATAAATCTTAAAAAAAAAAAGATATAACATCAGAGTTGGAGGAGATAATTTTCTTCTTCGTTGTCCTGAACTCCGGTAAAATTGCTGGAGGACTGTAGGACCAATCTATTCTTAGTATTTTGAGAAAATGCTTCACTGGTTTCCACAGGGTCTAGAGCAGCAAACACTGCCACCAAAGGTTAACAGTTTGCTGTCAAAGATTTGTGACAAAATACTCAAATGCTCACTCAAGTAGAATTAGACTAGGGTAACTACATAAAATGTTGGGTCATCAAGACGTTGCTAGGAGTGATTATACAAACAAGGACACTCCAAAGAGAAATGCATGGAGGGGAAAACTAAGCAGATAGAGGTTGAAGATACAAACATAAGTTATAAAGGTATTAGAAAAAAAGAGAGATCAAGAGTTCCATCTGAACAGAAACAACATGTAACTGAATGACAGAGCAAAAGGAGAGGATCATAAACAATCGCATATATTACTTCCCTTGATATTCAAAAAAGAGGGAGGGATGGAGTTGAAATAAATTGTTGTTTATCCTCCTAAGAAATACAAAAGTTGTACATACAAAAATCTTAACAAACCATCAAGTTCATAGGTAGCTCTGGGTAAGGGATTGACTACTCAAGTGGGAAGAATGTGAATATCAGATGTAACATCTAATATATTGTTTCTTTTTATTAGGATAATATAAGCAAATTTAGTATCACTCCTGATGACATTTAAATATTATAATCACTGTAATCTAAAGTAATAAAAGTGTCACTTCATTTTTATGGTATTCTTTACAGAAACCTAGGCTAATTTGGATTAAAAAAACTACAGACAAAACCAAACTGATGACTATTCTACAAAATATCTGACCAATAATCACCAGATCTCAATTTTGAAAAATGTACCATAGAAACCTAAGATAGCAACAGTACAAGCAGCTGGAAACAGGTGAAGGGTATATAGGAAATCTCTGGACTCTCTTTGCAATTTCTCTAAATTCAATTATTCATAGTAAAAAAAAAAAACTTTAAAAGCACATAAGGTTAGAAAAAGGTATGTAAAACATGACTGTCATTATTTTAAGACTGTATTCAAATAGTGTCTCCGTGGTGCCCTGGGTTTAAGTATGAGCACTACCATCCCAAAGGCCCACCAAAATGACCTGAGTAGGATCCCGGCCAGGAAGCTAACCCACATGGTACAGCAGACCTCTCCTGTCTCACCTGCTGCTCCCCTCAGCACTGTATGTCAGTTTATCTGTCTCTTCTGCTCCCCACTCTGTCTCTGGTGAATCCTCTCACCCCCCGCCCCCTCTGGCTGCCCCCCAGTTCTTCTACACAAAAGTAAATAAATAAAATCATTTTAAAAATTATTGAGGTAACATTTGTTTACAATACTGTATATGACTAAGAGATATAGGATCACACCTCTTCAGGTGTACATCACCACACCATACCTACCACCAGGGCATCCATTGTCCACCACCATAGTGTATTCTACCCTCCTTTTCTACACTACTCCTAAACTCTAGGAAACTTAATTTTACAGTAGGGCTTGCCACTGGTTTGGTTTTGACTTATCCTTTGTTTTGTTTCTTTAGATTCCACATGTAAATGGAAGTATGCGATGTTTGTCTTTCTCCTTCTGACTTATACTGCTTAGCATAATCCCTTCCAGTTCCAACCATGTTATTGTAAATGGCAGAGTTCATTATTTTTTACCAATGAGTAGTAGTATACCATTGTGTTCATGTACCACATCTTCTTAATTCACTAGTCTGCCATTTGACATTTGGGTTGTTTCTATAACTTAGCTATTGTCAAGAATGCTGCAATGAATATACAGCCCATATATTCCTCTGAATTCGTGATTTTGTATTCTTCAGACAGATACCTAGGGGAAAAATTGTTGGATTGTATGATAGATATATTTTTATTATTTTGAGAATATGACACACTGGTTTCCATAGGAGCTAGAGCAGTCCACAATTTCACAAACACTGCTCAGAGATTCCTTTTTCTCCACATCTTAGCCAACAATGGAATGGTCTTTTTTATATGGTCCATGAAGTTTGAGGTGTTAATTCCTTGTGAATTTGATTTGCATTTCCTTGATAATAGGTGATGATGAGCTTTTATTCACATGCATGTTTCACATGCTTTTGTCATCTCTGGAGGAGTGTCTATTAGGTTCTTGATCATTTTTTGATTGGGATTTCTTTTTGCTGAGTTGCAGGAGTTCTTCATAGAGCTTTAGTATCAGCCTCTTTTCAAGTATAAGATGTGAAAATATTTTCTCCCAATCAATAGGGTATCTTTGGTTTTACTGATAGTTTGGTTTTTGGTTTTTGTTTTTTCCTGGTACAGGAGATTTTTAGTTTGATGTAGTCCCAATTATTTATATACTATTTGTTTCCCTTGTTGTTGGAGACAAACCACAAAGACATCACCAAAGCTAGTGTTGTGGAGTATTGGATGGTGACCATGCTTTTGTCTATGCAGTTTATGGTTTCAGGTCTAACTTTTCAGTTTTCCAAATATCTTTGTTGAAGACACTTTCCTATCCAATGTATGAACTTGGCCCCTTTGTTAAAAATTACCATCCAGATTTCACTTATGGGAGAAGTATAGGGGAATCAAGTAAGGAACCAAAAAAATTATAATAATAAATTTTAAAACAAAATTAACAAGCAACTATTAATCAGAGACACTCTGCAGGGAAGAAGGCGGGAAAGGGATCAAAATAGGAGAAGAAATGTGTTCTTGTACAAGGGACTATGGCAATGGCACACAGGTGAACTGGTGGTGGGAATTTTACAGGGACTACAACTAAGAAGAGAAAGCATACACTGCACAAAAAGGAAGACTGATGTAAAATATATGTGAAATTAAATTAAATTTAAAAATTTAACCATCCATATATGTGTGGCATTTATCTCCTATTTCTCAATTCTATTCCATGGTCTGTGTTTTTTATTCCAAAGCCATACTATTTTGGTTACTGTACACTGTAGTAAAATTTGAAGTCTGGGAGTGTGAAGCCATCAGTCTCATTTTATGTCAGGATTGTTTGGGGTCATTCGTGGTTCTGTATGAATTTCATTGTTTGTTCTTTTTGCCAGCATTGCTATTAGAGGGCAATAGAAAGACATTCAATGCTGGAGAAGAAGACAAGATTTGCTCCTTTCAGTTTGCTGCCTATGAGTTTCCTCTGCTTGCTGCACTTTCAAGCATCGCCTAGTAACCTGTGTTTCTTTCCAAGGCATCAGCTGTTCTTCAAGAGAAGAGGAACTCATCTCCTCACACCCAGGCTTTCATACCCTCTTCAGGAACACCTATTTCTTTTAACAATGCCTTATACTTTTCACTGTATATGTCTTCATCTTCAGTTACATAACCTCCCTCAAGGATTTTCCCTACCTTCATAGACCACTTTCTAAGGTCAATAAACAGGAAACAACCAAGAAATATTCTCTCTTTTGATCTTTGACTTACACCTTTGTATGTTCTCCTACCCAATTTGTAATAGCGTTTTGCTTTTGACTTACATTAACACAAAATACTTCCTTTTATATCCATCCCTAAGGATGCTTCCTATAAGGGCTATATCTGTGATAACTAAAAGTTCATTCTTTTCAAACACCTCCTTAAATTAGATAATAATTATTTATTCAACCTTTCTCTATAAAACGGGAGTTCTTATACCCTTACTAGGCCCTGAAAAAACCAGAGTGGTAATAAAATTATGAAAGAAGTTAACAAAAAAGGAGTTAGGAAGAAAGAAAAATCATCTTATCATACAAAAATCAATTTAAATATAAATTCATATTTACCTTCAAGGTGGTCCACTGAACATGGGAAACAGAGTATGAACAATAAGCAACATATTGAATTTGAAAATGATTGTCTTACATTTTTATTAATTCTGTATGTCTCTATACACATAGAAGACCATTGCAGGAATGAGAGCTGTGACTTTTAGTCTTTAAGACAGTTCCATAAGCAGAGTCCACAGACTGACATCACAATTCAATCTAGAAGGAAAAAACAAAACATTACACAATACACAACTTGTTACACCTAGATGATTCTGGCTAAAGTTAATAATCCTTATTTGGTTTATCCATGTGAAAAATTAGTAGACTTTGCTTTCTATACATCTTCAGTACTGTTAAGAGATTTCACTATAATTCACAAACTGAGCACATAGTCTCCTCATGGCTACCTTCATATCTTTATTCCTAAAAGTATAAATGACGGGGTTCAGGAAAGGAGTGATGACTGCATCAAAGAGGGCAAGGAATTTGTCCAGATGTGAAATCGGAAATGGCCATATATAGAAAAAGATCAGTGGCCCAAAGAATAAAATGACCACGGTGACATGAGCTGACAGAGTGGAGAGGGCCTTGGATATGCTCTCTGAAGACTTTTTCTGAACAGTCACCAAAATAGAGATGTAAGAGATGATCAGAATTAAAAAGGCAGCTACAGAAATAAAGCCACTATTGGCAGTGACCATGAATCCCAATGTGTAAGTCTCTGTGCAAGCAAGTTTGATAAATCCAGGTAGGTCACAAAAAAAACTGTCCAATTCATTAGGGCCACAGAAGGGCAGGTCTACTACAAAAGCCAACTGGGTCACTGAATGAATAAGGCCAATTATCCAGGAAGTGACCAAGAATAAAATGCACATCCGTGGGCTCATGATGGTCAGGTAGTGGAGGGGCTTACATATGGCCACATATCTGTCAAAGGCCATCGCAATGAGCAGCACCATCTCAGTGCCACCGATTGCATGGGCAAAGAAGATCTGGACTAAACAACCCCCAAAAGAGATGGTTTTGTGCTTTCTGAAAAGATCATAAATCATCTTGGGAGTTATGGAGGAGCAAAATACCATGTCGATGATGGAAAGGTTGGCCAGCAAGAAGTACATGGGAGACTTTAAACGAGGATCAGAGATGACTGCTAGCACGATGAGGAGGTTCCCCATCAGGGTTGCCACATAAAACAGAGAGGAAGAAAGGAAGAGGAAGAGCTGGATCTCCCATGAATTGGAAAGTCCCAGGAACACAAACTCAGACACCACAGAGTGATTCACTTCATCCATTGCCTCTGATGCCATGACAAGTCTCATGCTACCTGAAAGAGGAAAGTAAGGACGAGCCGGTTTAGGAGAAATGGCACTTGTCTTAACTATGGACAACTCAACAGTCATAGAAAACTAGGCAAGTGCTGGTAGACTTTGAGACTGAGTCACAAAGCAATATACATTCTTCTGTTATTAACTTCCAGTGCAAAAATATATTCTCGAGAATAGACTTCCTATTATTTAGATGGCTAACTCTGTTGGTAAGCATTATTATTACATAGTCATATCATTTGTGGATTAAGTTTCATGGCTATTTACAAATTATGTAGATATGTGAAATTACTAAGTGACCGTGGATTTCATAATTCGGATGTAGTTCAGCATTGATACCATATCTATGATCCCATTGGCAAGTTCCTTCAAAATCCATGTAAGCATTCTTTAAGGCCTGATCTGTGAATTTCTCATATCTGTAAATTAGGAAACAAGATGAGTTATTTCCAGGAAGATTGAAACATAGGAATAGAAGATATCACAGCATGGCACTTACTATCCAGGAGGAGGACAGGTGCTAGAAAGAATAATCAGAGTATGGGCTCTATAGAAGTGGTTCCAAATGGGTGGAAAGAGGAGGGGAAAGGTGGAACTAAAATGATAGTGATGAATTGTGCAAAAATCCCAAGTAGAAGAGAAAGAGCAGAAGTGAAAATATCATTGGCTTTGCTTATAGTTCTGTTTCCTGTAAAAGTAAATAACATCATTAATAATTAAATAAATGCTGCTTAAAATAGAAAACAGTAGTATTTTCTCAGAGGATTGGTAGAGATTTAAACATTTGACAAAATTTAAAGCTTGTAAGAAAATGGGGAAACAGGTAGTCTCATAAGTACTGGTGAAATATTATAGTGATAACTTTACCAGTTTGACAGCACCTTCCAAAACTTGATATGATCATATACATTCCCTTGCTTATTCTACTTACAGAAAAGTAATAATGCTTTGTACTTATGAAAATAGTTGGTAAAGAAGGTATAGGGATGTTTACTAGATTATTTTTATGAGAGAAAAAACACAAAATAACTGAAATATATAGGATAGGAGGACAAAATTTCTATTAAATGTCTTCCAATTAATACTTTGCCACCATTATAATGAAAAGATAGATCTAGAAATAGCTAGACATGATACATCAGGGATTCACTCATCTATTCCTATAAAATTGTGTATTTTTTTAAAATTACATGTGTAAAAGTATATTAACAAAACTAAATGCAATAAAAATGCCTAGGTTGATGCATACACACCCCACCCACGCACACACATTTATATCCATTAACAGTATTTATCTGTGGGGGTGGGGGTGGGGGTGCACAGACAAAAATTTTTAGAATTTTTGTTCCTTATTGTATCAATATCATTCACATTCATAAAAAGCAGCCAGGGTTGAAATAAGTTCAGTTCCTTTCACAAACTTTATCATCAGCAAGTTCTCCGATGGTGCAACCTACCAAGAACATAATTGAATTCTAAGTACTGCTCATAGAAGCTGAAGCATTCATGAGTGTCCATAGAAGCATTGTTGTACAGTGCTTCCAACACCTACCTAATCACAAACCCTTTTTATTAACTAAATAAAATCTTAATCACTTACAGAACTATACAGATTTTGTGGGCACATCATCACCTGCATGTGTGTATAAGCCTCACCTTACCACAAAGGTCTATTGCTGTTCCCACTACAAGTTCATGCCCTCTGCACTCCCCTGCCAACCCCTTTTCCCTCACCCCTTTGGTAACCACTATATTTTCAGAGGCTAACATTTATTTCTGTTGTGACTCATTGGTTCATTTGCTTTGGTGATTTCTATTCCACAAAAGAGAAACCATCTGATAGTTGTCTTTCCCTTTCTGGCTCCTTTGCTTAGCATAATCATGTCCAGTTCCATCCATGTGGTCAGTGACGGCTGTGACATAGTGTATCACTGAGTATATATACCACAGTTCCTTTATCCAGTTGTGTGTGAATGGACATTTAGATTACTTACCTGTCTAAGCTACTGTCAGTAATGCTGCTATAAACATAGGAACACCTATAAATTTCCAAATTAATGTTTTCATCTTTTCCAAAAAACTCAGGAGAGGTGTTTCTGGCTCATATGGTGCTTCCATTGTAAAGTTTAAAGGACCCTCCATACCATTTTCTACAGAGGCTGAATCAGTTTACACTGACACCAACCATAACAGTTCCTTTCCACACATCCTCACTGCACACATTATTTCCAGTCTTTTAGATATGCCATTCTCACAAGTGTGAGGTGATATTCATAATGGTTATAGTTTACATTTCTCTAATAATACGTATAAAGTGGAACATTTTTTAACGTGCCTGTTAGTCACATATTATCTTCTTTGAAGAAATACCCGTTCATATAATCTGCTCATTTTTTATCAGGTTTCTTGGTTTTTGTTGTTGAGTTATATAAGGTCTTCATATTCAGATTTTATGTCCTTGTCGATGCATGATGACCAAATACCTTCTCTTAGTCGGTATGGTTTCTTTTATATATATGATGGTTTCTTTTTATGCACAAATGTACTGTAAGTATCATATAGACCCATTTATTTATTTTGCTTTTGTTCCTTTTGACATTTGGAGTTAGGTCTCCAAACATGACTCAAGGTATCAATGTCCAGGAAGGTACTATTTATGTTTTATTCTATGTATTTCTTATCCAAATGCTTTCTAAGTCTTTGCACAAACTTTATTTTATCTTCAAAATGGATGATATTTTATCAGATTAGCAAAGATTTTCAAAGTTACATAATTCCTAAATTGTTAAAACTTTGAAAAAGAATACAGTATACTCATTATTGGTGCCACCTACTCCTAGACAATCCTTCATGCTCTGTCTTCATGTCCTCAGTGTCATACTTTGGACCAACCTCCAGTAAACATGCACCCTGTTCCAGAAGAGCAAATAACAGCTTAAATCTGATCCATTCAAGACAGTGAAATGGTTCACTTAACTCACTACTACAGGAGGAAAACAAATTATCACTGGCGATCACAACTTAAATCTAGTGTGCCCTTGTAGTTCCCCAACCTCCTTGTTTTGACTAATAGAGACCTGACTCACACAACCCTCCCACCACTGAGCAGAGAATGGAAGACATTAGAGATACCTCTGAGATCATCCGGTGACCAGGTGACTCTCTGTTCTCCTTATACATTGTCATCTTGAGCTGGTCAAAAGAAAAGGAAACAAACGTTTTCAATTTCATCTCATGTAAGGCTGTCAAGTCAAGACTATTTGGAATCACTCAGAGGAAGACCTGTACTTCCTAACTTTATTCTCAAAGTACTGGTAAGGTTAGTTGAAACTAGTTACTGGGAATCATAAAATTCACAAAAACATGTCATTTCTGATCATCCTCAAGCTTTCTCCACTGGCTTGTTCTTTCTGAATTTGTTTTAAAAAAAAAAAAGCTCATGATAAGTAGAAAGATGCAAAGGATCAAGCACTGCAGTTGCATACTCCAAAAATGGTTGTTTTCACTTTGGCAGCACAGCAAGCCTGGTTCAAGGCTATTGTGACTAGGATCTGAGTGAAATTTTGCTAGTGACTATGAAATCCTTCTCTTTGGAAACCTAGATAAAGGGATCATAAATAGCTTAGCTGATTCTAAAGAACCAAGTGATAACAAATTCATAATGATTATGTTCGATCTTTGACTTCCAGATACTCCACTTCAGATGTCTGCTATCTTTGGGTTGTGAGTATGGGAAATGCTGCCATTTCCCTGATGAGTAGCAGAATTGAGCTGTGTCTTCTGGTTGATTAGATGCCCACCTAACCTTTCTGAGCCAATGTTGACATTACTCTAGATTTTAAGAAGCCACAAAATGCAGAGCTCTTACCTGTCAAATGCTATGGTCACCTGGCATAAGAAGTCCTGTGTAATACCTCCAGAGCAGGAAAAGCACTAATTAGCAGCACTGGAAAGTTTCTTAAGTACTGGGACTTTAGAGAGCTGGGACTGCCATCTTGAGTACGCTCAGTTAAGGGAATTGTTTCCTAGGACCACAGAAATTTGGCCACAACAACCAAAGGGGAATGCTGGTAATGGGTCGCTTGAGAAGATGAAAGGGAGACTAGGGATTTTTTTGTGAAAATTGCAGATTATTTTTTAAATTACCTGCTTGTTTTCTTATTTATAAAATTAGAACTTGTATAAGGAATGAAAACATATTATCTCCATATAAATAAAAATATTCTCATCATTTCCTTTGCCTCGAGGGACTGGAAAGAAAAAGGGAGGATAAGCAGTAGTTCTTGAACAAGTAACTGTATAACTGATTCCTGATTTAGTTCAGTAAATACTATTAAGTAACCAGAATGCCAATCACCATCGAGAAATTGGAGATACAGCATTAGCAAGGTTTCCTGCCTGTGTGGAGTCCATATTTATGACCAAAATGCAATTTTAGTATTATATTCAGATATTCTTTTTCTAGAAAGGGTAAGAACACTTGAAGAGTTGATGAAATCATCAGATAAATGGGGAGTTTCAAATACTGCTTGTTTCTAATTCAATGTTTGCTTTTAGGATATCTCTAAAGATAAAGGAGTCTTCTTCCTTTATCAGAAATTTACATATAGTATTTCTATCAGCCTATTTAATTTTTCAGTAACTCTCTAATAAATATGCATTGATCTTTATCACTCCCAAATATAAGACAAATGTGGCAGTTTCCATATATCTTAATTCTCCTTGCTGCTTGAAAAACATCCAAAAATGATGATGGGAGGAAGATTTCCTGGATTTTTCAGTCATTCACTCAAATATTTTCAGGTAGCATCCTACAAAATGCCTAGTATTCTGCTAAGTTTCAGAGATAATATAAAGATGAAAAAAAGAAATGAAAAGCAATCATGAATGAAGTAATGAGAAAGAAATTGCACATATACCTATATGGGGCAGTAGAGCTAATAGAACAATTCTAAGTACTGTTCATATAAATGATTTTAGAAATTGTAACCAAACTCCATGTCATGAGCTCTTATCTTAACTAAAAAATTTCTCTATTGTGGGCATTTAAAAAAAGGCAATAATAATTCCTTTTAATCACTAAGGAGAAAAATTATTCTAACCAAAAGTTTTCAAGGCTTCCTTGAAATAGAAGTAACAATTGGCATGTAATGTGAAGCAAAAATATAACTGACACTTCCACCAAATTGAAATTTCAACAGCAATATATAGAAAATAAGAATAGCAAAAATATGTTGGCAAACTTTGCCTGTTAATGAATTTATAGGAAAGGAGTCAGCAAAATACAGAGAGGATTTATTAATAAGAAGAGGCATTAGGTCATTCAGGGGGGAAAAAACACAAATAGTTTGGCCAGAAGGCAAGATGGATATTTTCAAATCGCAATCCATTTTTGTTTTTTAATTTATTTATTATATATTTTTACAACATTGTTCATTTCCGTATAATGTTTAATTTATCCTGTCAGGTGTTTTCCCCATAAAATTACCACTGGCAAGATACCTGTGCTCTTCCCTCCCATTTTCATCCATTTCCTTCCCCTTCCCCTGATGAATGTCTCCAATTTATAATTTACTAATTTTGTCCTTTTTTATTTTCTTCTTTTGCTGATCCTTTGTACATTTTCCCTAAGTTCCTCCTATAAATGAAAACATCCAATATATTTATTTTTCCCTCCAACATATGTCACTGAGCCATAATCCCTGCCAGCTCCATCCATGTTATGTCAATGGCATGAGTTTATCTTTTTTGATTGCTCAGTAGTATTTCATCGTGTGTATATACCACATTTTCTTGATCCAGTCATGTGTTTGGGGGCATTTAAGTTATTTCCATATTTTAGCTATTATACATAGTGCTGCAATGCTGCAATGAACATGAGAGTGTAAGTATCCTTTTGAATTAATGTTTTTGTGTCCTTTAGGTAGATTCCTACAAGTGGAATTGCTTGGTGATATTGAAGATCCATTTTCAGTAATTTGAGTTTCCTCCACACAGCTTTCTATAGTGATTGTAACAGCTGCATTTCCATCAGCAATGTAAGAGGGTTCCCACATCCTCACCAGCATTTGTTGTTGTTAGTGTTTTTAATGTGGGCAATTCTCGCTCGTGTGAAGTGATGTCTCATTGTGGTTTTGATATGCATTTCTCTTATTATAAATGATGCTGAATAGTCTTTCCTGTGCCTGTTGGTCGTCTGCTTTTCCTCTTTAAAAAAGTATCTTTTTGGCTCTTCTGCTCACTTTTGATTGGGTTCTTTACTTTTTGTTGAGTTGTGTAATTTCTTTGTAGATATTTGATATCAGTCCCATATCAGTTTTGTGGAGTGCAGATATTTTCTCCCGATCTGTGGGGTATCTCTTTATCTTGATTTGTCTCTTTTCCTTCACAGAAGCTTTTTAGTTTGATGTAGTTCCAGCTGTTTATCTTTTCCTTCATTTTCTTTGTTTCAGAGGATGAGTCTTTAAAGATGTTTCTGTGTTTTACCTGTGTTTTCTTCTATGGATCATATGGTTTCAGGTCTTACATTCAGGTCTTTTACCCATTTTGAGTTGATCTTTGTGTTTGGTGTGAGGTAGTAATCTAGTTTCGTTCTTTTGCATATAGCAGTCCAGTTTCCCCAGAAGAAACTGTCCTTGTTCCAGTATGTATTCTTTGCTCCTCTGTCATATATTATTTGTCCATATTTGTGTGACTTTATATCTAGGTTTTCAATTCTGTTCCATTGGTCTGTGTGTCTGTTTTTGTTCCATGCTGTTTTAATTATTATGTCTTTGTTGTATAGTTTGAAGTTAGGAGTGTAATACTTCCATTCTTCCTTTTACTAGTTAGTAGCGCTTTGGCTATCTGAGGTTTTTCATGGTTCCAAATGAATTTCATCGGTATTTGTTCTATTTCTTTGAAGACTCCATTGAAACTTTTATTGGAATTGCATTGTATCTGTAAATTGCTTTTGGTAGAATTGCCATTTTGATAATATTAATTCTACTGATCCATGAGCAAGGAATATTTCCATTTCCTTGTATCATCTTCTATTTCTTTTATCAATGTTTGGTATAGTATAGTTCTTTCACCTACTGTTTTGTGGGGTTTACTCCCAGGTATTTATTTTTTTGGTACAATTGTAATGAGATGGTTTTCTTGATTTCTTCTTCAGATATATTGATTGCGCATAGGAAGGAAGATATATTGATTTTTGTGTGTTGATTTTGTAACCTGCTACTATGTTAAACTGGTTGTTTTAATTAGTTTTTCTATGGATTTTCTCTATATATTGTCATATCGTCAATGAATTTTGATATTTTTACTTCTTCTTTCCCTATATGGGTTCCCTATATGTCTTTCTCTTGCCTAATTGCTCTAGCTAGGGCTTCCAGTATTAAATGAAAAGCAGCAGTGAAAGTGGACATCCTTGTCATGCTCTAAATCTTTAAGAGAAGGCACTAAGTTTCTCACCATTAAAGATGATAATGGCTGTAGGTTTGTCATATATAGTTTTTACTATGGTGAGGTATGTTCTTCTATTCCAAGAATTTCATAGGTCTTCATCATAAATGAATGTTGGACTTTATCAAATGCTTTCTCAGAATCTATTGATATGATCACATGGTTTTTGTTTTTCTTTTGTGTTGATGTAATGAATTACATTAATTGATTTTCAGATGTTGAACCATCCTTCGTCCCTGGTATAAATCCCACTTGGTTATGATGTATTATCCTTTTGATGCATTATTGGATTTGGTTTGCTAGGCTTCCGTTGAGTATTTTTGCATCTGTGTTCATTAGGGAGATTGGTTTGTAGTTTTCTTTTTTTGTGCTGTCTTTGGTTTTGGTATTAGTGTAATGTTGACTTCATAATATGTACTTGATAATATTCCTTCTTTCTCAATTTTTTGTAGGATAATTTCCAGTTCATCTTTGAATGTTCACAATGAGTTTTAAGTCATTATGAAACCACCTGGGCTTTTGTTTGGGGGGAGGGTTTTAATTATTGTTTCAATTTCATTACTTGTAATTTGTTTAGGTTTTCTATCTCTTCTTAATTCAGCTTTGGGTGACTATATAGTTCTAGGAATTTGGCTATCTCATCTAGATTTTGAACTTGTTTGCATATAGCTATTCATAGTAATTTCTGATTATCCTCTGGATTTCTACTGTGTCTCTTGTAATTTCTCCTCTTTCATTTATGTTTCTATTTATTTTTCTCTCTTTTTTTCTTTGTGAGCCTTGCTTGAGGTTTGTCTATTTTTATTTTTAAAAAAAAAATCTGATTTTGGTTTCATTGATCTTTTGAAGTGTCTTTTTACTTCTACTTCATTTATTTCTGCTTGAATTTTTATTATTTTTAATAAATTTTTATAAAATTTAAAAGTTAATAATCTTCTACTGTTTTTGGGCTCTCTTTGTTGTTCTTTGAGATGAGAGATTAGGTGGTTGTTTTGGATTCTACTGCTTTTGCTATGTCCAATATATACTGGAAAGTTGTGTCTTCTTTGTCATTTTTCTTGATGTATTTCTTTTTTTTAAAAGATTTCATTTATTTATGCATACAAGAGCTGGGGTACAGGCCACAGTCCAGGGAGGAGAGAAGATTCACCAGAGACAGAGTGGGTAGCAGAACAGGCAAACTGACTTAAATACACTGCTGAGGTGAGCAGCAGGCAAGGCAGGAGAGGTCTGCTGTGCCATCTGGGTCCCCTTCCTGGCCAGGGATTGAACTCACACTGCTGTGTAGCAGATGCTTCACAGTGTGGCACCCAACCCGCTGCACCAGGGAGGCCCTTGCTGTATTTCTTAATTTCTTCTTCAATACCTTCATTGACCCAGTGGTCTTTCAGTAGCATGTTCTTCATTCTCTGTGTGATGAGCATGGGGGAGGCTCCTTGCTTTCACTTTGTAGTTCACATTCACTACAAAGTGTAGTCCACTTTATCCATCACATTCCTTTTATTTTTTGGTGATTTCTATATCTGTATATTCGAGAGTACTGAGTCATGTTTCCATTTTATCAGTCCTATTTTCATTATTTTCCAGAATTCTTTAACTCCTCCATTAATCTTTTAATATCCTTCATTTTCTTCTTTAAAAACTCATTCTTATTCTTCAGTCTATATTTCTCCTATCATTCATTACCTTTTCCTCTTCTTTATGATTTTCAATCATGGCAATTCTGAATTCTCTATCAGTCAGGCAGAGAAATTCTTCCATGTTGTTGTTGAGTGCTGGAGCTGATTTTCTTATTGTAGTATGTCATTCCCCAGAGGGCTTGCTTGACTATTTGTATTTTTCCTTTTCCCTGCTGTGTGTTTTTAAATTTGCTCTGTGGCTGTACTACTGCATCATTGGTGCTGGTGAGCATCTCTTTGAGGTGGTCTTACTGGGGTTCTTTAACAGGTGGCCAGGACACATCTGGTGCTGTCATGCCACACTTCACAAGGACTGTGATGCTGTGGATGGGTTATTGGGCACTAGCTGAGATCACCAAGACCTTCTATGCTGCTCATCTCTTCCCCTACATTCATGTCTTAACCTACAGTGCCAGGCAGGATCTGTGCGTGCACCTATGGGTTCACACAGACTCTAACACTATGAGTGGGCCAAAATGCACTCCCAAGTAGCTCCCCATGGGGGTGGGGGTGGGGATGGAGTGAGGATGAGGGTGGGGTGGGTCCCTCCCTCAGCCTTCCTGGATTTACTCACTATTCAGGATGGAGTGCATGGTAAACAGGCCTCCCACAATGATATGTGAGCCCAAGAGCATTGTCCTGATTCTTACTGCTCACCATTGTTTGTTGGGCCCTCATCTGCTTTTACAGTTCCAGAATGGGTGGTCAGGAGTCACCAGCTCCAACAGCCATGATGGCTGGCATGCTTTCCTGGGACTGGCAGCTCACCTTTATTTGTGGAGCACTCGCCTTGCCTTTAGTCAGTTCCAAAAAGAGGAGAGGAGGGTAGCACTCAAACTTTTATGATATCAGAAAGGAAAAATAAGAAAGTATTGCAAATCAAAATTGGGTTATTGAAAGCAGCAGGAGACTAAGATGGTCAGTTAGATGGAAATTATGATAAATAGGAAGAAATAAAGAATAGTAGTTTTTCAGATGTGTAAACCTAAAACCCCCGTGCCCAAAATCATTTCCTAGTGTCATATACCATTAGGATTGCTGTCTTTTAGGTTCACATAGGCTAGTTTTGCTTACCATGCTATGGGAAGGGTGTGGCATTAAGTTGTTACAAATAAGTTGCCAGAGATATTCCTTAGCTAAGATCTTACTCATAAAAAATAAGATTTTTGATGATGAAGAAACAAGTGACCTATTTTAAACCTGATTCATTACCTAAGAAGGCATAGCCTGGATAGGTTACTGCAGAATATAGGCAAAGAACAGGTGACCTCAACAGAATGGGCAGACCACAAGTTCAGAAATAAAGGTGAAAGAGAGGAAGGAGAGTAAAGACAAAATGTCCCTATATATAAAATCCCTGAGAAAGCAAGTACTAATAAATAATACAAATAGCAGAACTAGAAACACCCAGAGCATGTCTTCAAATCTTCAGGATTGCTTGAGTATCCATCTAATGGCTCTGAGTTCTAGTCTTTTACTCATTTATAAGGGAGACAGTAGGTTCTGGATAATTGATCACTGAAGCATACCAGATCTTCTATGCAAAGAGTACATGCACTCCCACACAATTCCTGTTAAAAGATACATTGCTTTGAATTCTCTAGTTCTGGGTAGGCTATTAGTCTCAATAGTTATAATGACATAAATTGTACCCAAAAATTATTTAGACTTATTTTTGATATGTGACTGATGCAAATTTCACAGCATTGGCTAGAATCGTCATTAAAATTGCTTGATTTATACAGACTTAAAATTGATTCCTGGTGATTTTACTTTTGTTTTTTAAGTCATAGATGTAGATCCCATTGAATAAATTCACTTAGCTGGAGGAGATATAAAACTATACTCTGGCCAAGTGCCTTTCTTTTGTTTCTCTATCCTGGGCATTTTTGTTTTTTCTCAGTTTACAAGATTTGAAAATTCATTTGCTTCCTTGTTTTCCTGCTCCTTACTAATGAAATAATCTGGGTGTTCCTTCCTACAGTAAAAGGCTATCATCCTTTCAGTTAAGCCAATGTCTACTTACTTGTTTCTCTGTGAATCTAAGAAGTTGTCAGCAACTCTCTCATAGCTTTCAACTTGCTAAAAGCAAATAAATGTTGATTATATGTACCCTCTAGTTTAATCATCTCCATTCCTTCAGCCTCTCCCCATGGAATCCAACTTCTATCAGTTTCTTTGTCACTCTGTCTAACAACACCTATGTGACCTCCAGAAATCTTCATTGTAGTGACCTTGGAGAAAATCTAGTAAATATTTTAAGTCAATTAAGACAGAAGATTTTTTCTTCTTTATTTATGTATATTTGACATCAATTGTAATCCCCAGGGATTTCCCACCACCATTTCACCAGTGCACCATCACCTCAGTCCCTTGTGCTCTTTCTGCCCTCAACCCTCTCCCTTCCCCCCTACCCACCAAGTGTTCCCAATTTTTCCTTGTCTTTTTGGTTTTGTTTTTATTATTATTGTTGTTACTATTCTTTTCCTTGATCCTTATTTGGTTCCCTTATATTCTTCCTAGGGGGGAAACCATCTGGTATTTACTTTTGCCTTCAAGACAGAAGTTTTGATTGCTGGCCACTAAACATTTTACATCTAATTTCCTGCTTCTCCATTTTTTCATCATCTAATTTTAACTCACTTTATAATATTTTATTATAGTTTAGAGTGAGTTAATCCCTAGTTCCATCAGGACAGAAACAAAAAGTAACTGATTCACAGAATCAGCAAGAAAGTGGATCATAAACAATCAGGTACATCAATTTGCTTGATATTCTAATCAAGGTGGGAGGGACAGAGTTGAAATAAATTGTTGCTTATAATCCCAAGAAATACAAAAGTGATACATGCAAGAAATCTTAAAAAGTATCATCTGTCCACAGATAGCTTTGGCTAAGGGACTGACTACTCAAGTAAGAAGAAGGAATCTGAATATCTTTTTATTAGGATCAGATAATATATCAGCTAAGCAAATTTTTCACATGATGACATGTGAACATTATGTACACTGTGATCTCATACAATAAGAAGGTCACATCATTTCTATGATATACTGTCAGAAACTCAAGCTAATTAAGGTTTTTTAAACTGCAGCAAACCCAGCAAGTCTCAACATTATGAAGCTATTGGCAGCCACTGAAGCACAAGTTCAATCCCAGACCAGGAAGGTACCCATATGGCACAGCAGATCTCTCCTGTCCTGCCCACTTCTCCCCTCAACAGTGTATTTCAGTCAGTCCACCTGTTTTGCTCCCCACTCTGTCTCTGGTGAATGCTCTCACCCCCCACACCTCTGGTCTGCATCCTAATCTTATATGCATAAATAAATAACACTTTTTAAAAAATACTACAACAATAATAATATTTTTAAAAAAAAACACAATCAAAACAAAAAGACAGAGAAATCAGGGACACTTTGTGAGGAGGGAGAGGGAATGGGTCGAGGGAAGAAAGAGCACAAGGGACTGAGGTGATGGTGCACTGGTGAAATGATGGTGGGAATCCAGGAGACCACAATTGATGTCAAATATCTATAAATAAAGGAAAAAATATATTAAAAAATACTGCAACACACCTGAACTGAGTGACATTTTACAAAATACTGACCAATAACCTTCATGGCTCATTTTTGAAAAAAGTACCAAGGAAATGTGAGATGACAAAAGTACAAGCAGCTGAAAGGTATACCATGTGAAAGGTATAGAGGAAATCCCTGGACTTTCTTTGCAACCTCTCTAAATTAAAATGATTTCAAAGGAAAACTTTTACTAAATGGCTTAAAGGTTAGAAAAAGAAATGTAAAAGAGGGCTGGAAAAAAATTTTTTAAGATTTTATTTATTCATACAAGAGCTGGGGACAGGGGCCTGGGGGAAGAGGGGCAGTGATAGGATTCACCAGGGGAGGAGCAGAACAGGCAGTTTGATTGAAATACAGGCTGAGGGGAACACCAGGCAAAGCAGAGAGGTCTGCTGTGCCATGTGGGCCCTCTCCCTGGACAATGATCAAATTCGCTCCTCAGTGGAAAAATTTTATTGAGGTAATATTTGTTTACAACACTGTATATGACTAAGAGATATAGGATCACACCTCTTCAGAAATTTATCACCAAACCACACCTGCCACCAAGGCATCCATTGCCCACCACCATAGTGCATTACCACCCTTCTTCTTTTCTATGCTCCCCCCTAAACTGTAGGAAACTTAATTGTATAGTGGGGCTTGCCACTGGTTTGGTTTTGACTGATCCTTTGTTTTGTTTCTTTAGATTCCACATGTAAATGGAAGTATGCGATGTTTGTCTTTCTCCTTCTGACTTACACTGCTTAGCATAATCCCTTCCAGTTCCATCCATGCTGTTGTAAATGGCAGAGTTCATCGATTTTTACCAATGCATAGTAGTATGCCATTTTGTTCATGTACCACATCTTCTCAATTCGCTAGTCTGCCATTTGACATTTGGGTTGTTTCTATAACTTAGCTATTGTCAAGAATGCTGCAATAAATATACAGTCCATATATTCCTTTGAATTAGTGTTTCTGTATCTTCAGACAGATACCTAGGGGAAAAATTATTGGATTGTATGACAGATTTATTTTCAGTATTTTGAGAATATGACACACTGGTTTCCATAGGGGCTAGAGCAGTCCACATTGTCACCAGCACTACACAGAGAAAACCCACAAGTGATATTATACTCAAAGTTCCTCTAAGTTCCTATAGAAGACAAGGAATTCCAATTTCACAGTCACTATTCAACACAACATTCAAGGATTTAGCTACACCAGAAAATTATACAAAAACAATTAAAATTGGAAAAGAAGTAAAAATCCACTCTTTGCATTGGCATGGTAATGTACATGGAAAATATAAGGACCAAACTAAAAAAAACTAATTGAAATAATAAACTGTATAATAAAGTAGCAAGTTACAAATTAATTTTCATACTTATATGCAAGCAACAAGTTAGAATGAAAGAATTCAGGGAACTAGCCCATTTACAAGCACGTCAAAATAATTCTATACCTACTTTAAACAGAATTGTATAGTGAAAATCACTTGTTGAAATGCTACTGCTTCACAAAATGAACACTGAAGATACAAGAGGCATAATATATTGTGTATTTAAAAGAAAATTAAGAGTCCAGTGGAGTTATGACACATACAACTAATTCAATATGACCGAAATAGCGGAAGACAACAAGGAACCATGAGTCTGTCAAACTAAAATTCTAGATTCAAATATTCCATATATTTCTTATGCAGTCTTGATATAATTATTTAATTTTCCAATATCTGAGACTTTCTATTATACAGAAATCGCAGAGTAGATTTATACTTACTTTAAATTTAAATAATTATATACACCTAGTTAAAGTTTAAACCTTTCTATATAATCGCAAGTACCATATGAGCTATTATATTTCAGTTCTAAAGTGCCTATCTACAATGGCATGATGAGGGATGTAGGCTGTACACACTAATATATTTTTTACCAACATTGCTATTAAAGGGCAATAGAAATAGATTCAATGCTGGAGGAGAAGACAGGATTTGTTCCTTCCAATTTGCTGCCTATGAGCGTCCTCTGCTTGCTGCACTTTCAAACATGAATTGTCCACACATTTCACCTCAGTAATCTGTGTTTATTCCAAGGCATCAGCTGTTCTCCAGTAGAAGAGGAACTCATCTCATCATACCCAGGCTTTCATACATCTTCAGGAACACCTATTTCTTTTAACAATGCCTTATACATGTCATTCTGTGTCTTTCATCTTCATTGTTAAATAACCTCCCTCAAGGATTATTCCCTACCTTCATAGACCACTTTCTAAGGTCAAAAAACAGGAACCAGCCAAGAAACATCCTCTCCTTTGATCTTTGAGTTACACCTTTGCATGTTCTACCACTGAATTTATAGTAGCTTTATAAGAATATATATATATTTAATTTTGCATACAAAAGATGGAGTACAGGCTAGATTTGCAGGAGGTAAGAGGATTCACCAGAGACAGAGTGGGGAGCAGAACAGGTGGATTGAATTAAACACACTGCTGAGGGGAGCCGTGGACGAGGCAGGAGACATCTCCTGTGCCATCTGGGTTCCCTCCCTGGCCTAGGATAGAACTCGCACAACTGTGTCACTGATGCTTCACAGTGCTGCGCTCAACCCGCTGTACCACCAGGACAGCCTTATAGTAGCTTTTTGCTTTTGACTTTCAAGAATACTAAATAATTCCCTTTTTTCCATCCTTCAGGATACTTCCTAAAAGGGCTATATCTGTAATTACTTAGAGGAGTAATTACTTAGAGGTTTTTCTTTTTAAAAACCTCCTTAACAATGCTAAATTAGTTAACAATTCTTAACATCAAAATTTCTCTATAAAAAAGGGGCTCCTGTATCCTTACTAGACCCTGGGGAAAAAAAAAAAACAGACAGTAGTAATACAATGAAAGAAGCTATAGATAATGAGCTAAAAAGAAATAAAGCACCTCACTTTACTGTACCCACAAATCAGTTTAAGTAAAAATGAATATTTACCTTTAAAGTGGACCACTAAACATGAGAAATATAGAATATGAACAATATGCAAAATACTGAATTTGAAAAGGATAGTTTTACATTATTATTAATTCTGTTTGGCACTATCACAAAGAAGACCACTGCAGAAATAAGAGCCATGACCTTTAGTCTTTAAGACAATTCCATAAGCAGAGTTCGACATTGACATAATTTTCAATCTAAAAAGAAAAAACAAAACAGTGCACAATATACAGCACATAACACCTAGGTCATTCTGGCTAAAGTTAATAATCCTTATTTGAAATGACTTCCAAGGTGGTGAACAAATATTTTTCTGCTAGGGCCCCTATAATTGACCATCTGTAACAGGGTCACCCCAGAAAAGGGGAAGTTCCAAAATCCTGGTTCCGCCCTAAGTGGGTGGAGCTGAGGAAGAAAAAAAAATTCTTCAGAAAAGAAGAAAGGAAGAAAGCAAGATGGAGAGCAGCAAGGAGAGCTGGAGGAAGCAGGTGGAGCAGAGCCACATGTGAAGAAGCTGCGCTTGCTTTTTGGTCTTGGACTGGTTGGAACAGATGTGAGTGAGAGACCCGTGGGGAGGTTAACAATGGCAGCTTTCATCTTGATTTTAATTTTGCTCTTTTCCTCCCAAATTTGTCTAACTCTTTCTAACCCTTTTCTGTGGATCTCTACTGAAAGGTCCTTTAAACATGTGGCAAGCTTTTAGGCCTTGCTTTGGGCCAATCCTATTTGGCTGAACTTTTTACCCTCAAAAAAAAAAATAAATAACTTTAAATGCTTAAAAAAAAAAATCCTTATTTGGTTTATCCATATGAAAAATTAGTAGACTTTCTTTCTATACATCTTCAGTACTGTTAAGAGATTTCACTATAATTCACAAACTGAGCACATAGTCTCCTCATGGCTACCTTCATATCTTTATTCCTAAAAGTATAAATGACGGGGTTCAGGAAAGGAGTTATAACTGAATCAAAAAGGGCAAGGAACTTATCCAGATGTGATATCGGAAAGGGCTTTACATAGAAAAACATCATTGGTCCAAAGAACAAAATGACCACGGTGACATGAGCTGACAGAGTGGAGAGGGCCTTAGATATGCTCCCTGAAGACTTTTTCTGAACAGTCACCAAAATAAAGATGTAAGAGATGATCAGAATTAAAAAGGCAGCTACAGAAATAAAGCCACTATTGGCAGCAATCATGAATCCCAATGTGTAGGTCTCTGTGCAAGAAAGTTTAATAAATCCAGGTAGGTCACAAAAAAAACTGTCCAATTCATTAGGGCCACAGAAGGGCAGGTCTACTACAAAAGCCAACTGGGTCACTGAATGAATAAGGCCAATTATCCAGGAAGTGACCAAGAATAAAATGCACATCCGTGGGCTCATGATGGTCAGGTAGTGGAGGGGCTTACATATGGCCACNTATCTGTCAAAGGCCATCGCAATGAGCAGCACCATCTCAGTGCCACCGATTGCATGGGCAAAGAAGATCTGGACTAAACAACCCCCAAAAGAGATGGTTTTGTGCTTTCTGAAAAGATCATAAATCATCTTGGGAGTTATGGAGGAGCAAAATACCATGTCGATGATGGAAAGGTTGGCCAGCAAGAAGTACATGGGAGACTTTAAACGAGGATCAGAGATGACTGCTAGCACGATGAGGAGGTTCCCCATCAGGGTTGCCACATAAAACAGAGAGGAAGAAAGGAAGAGGAAGAGCTGGATCTCCCATGAATTGGAAAGTCCCAGGAATACAAACTCAGACACCACCGAGTGATTCACTTCATCCATTGCCTCTGATGCCATGACAAGTCTCATGCTACCTGAAAGAGGAAAGTAAGGACGAGCCGGTTTAGGAGAAATGACACTTGTCTTAACTACAGACAATGCAATAGTCATGGATAACTAAGCAAAGGCTGGTATATTATTTGGAGACTGTTTCGACCACAAAGCTATTTATTTTCCTCTGCTGTTAACTTCCATTGCAAAAATGTATTCTAGAGAATAGTCTTCTAATTATTTGGATGGCTAATTCTGTTGGTAAGCATCGTTAATACATAGTTATATATCAATGTGGATATGTTACAAGGCTATTTACAGATTATCTAGGGATGTGAAATTACTAAGTGGCAATGGATTTCATAATTCGGAGATAAGTGATCACTTTGGCATGTTATTTTAAATTCTTTGTAAGCATTTTTTTAAGGCCTGATGTGTGAATTAATTATATATGTAAACTAGGAAAAGAAGATGAGTTATTGCAGGAAGAAGGAAACACAGGAATCGAGGATGTTTAAGCATGGCATTTACTATCCCATAGGAGGAGGATTGGTGCTAGAAAAAGTGATCAGATTATGGGCTCTATAGAAGAGATTTCACTGGGGTGTAAAGTGGAGGAAAAATGATGGCACTATGATAGTGATGAATCATAAATACCAAGAAAAAGCAAAAGAGCAGGAATGAGTATGCCAGAGGCTTTCCTAGTAGTTTTGTTACTTATATGTAAAATTAATAACTTCATTAATTAATAAATGCATATTAATATAACAAAACTAGTATTCTCTCATCAGACTGGTAACTCTGTGCAAGTGTTTACACTGATAACGTAGATCTACAGACAGTTAGACATGATACATAAGGAGTTCACTCATCCATCCTGCAAAAAGTGTATTTTAAAAATTACATGTATGAAAGTATATTAACAAAACTAAATGCAATAAAAATGAAGCATACACACACATGCACATACACACTTGTTAACAATATTTATCTCTAGGAGGGGATGCACAGATATTTAACTTTTCCTCATTATAGTATCAATGCCATTCACATTCAGAAAAAGCAGCTAGGCTTGAAAAGTCCAGTTCCTTTCACAAGCATTATCATCAGCAATGTCCCCAGTGATACAACCTATCAAGAAAATATTTGAATTCTAAGTATTGCCTTTGGAAACTGAATGTTGTTCTACAATGCTTCCAGCACCCACTCAATCACAAACCCTTTTTCTCAACGTAATAAAATTGTGTTCATTCACAGTACTGTATCAGCTTCACAGGTACTTCTTTACCTGCCTGTGTGTGTGAGCTTCACCTCACCACCACAAAAGTCTGTTCATACCCTCTACTCTTGCCTGCCCATCCCTTTACCTCACCTCTTTGGTAACCATTATATTTTTCATAGAATCTAAGATTTCTTTTTGTTGTGATTTGTTGATTCATTTGCTTTGGTGATTTCTATTCCACAACAGAGAAACCATCTTTCCCTGGTTTGCCTAGTATAGTCACGACATCAAGTTCCATCCATGTGGTCACAGCGACAACTGTGAAATAGTCTTTTACTAGTATATATAGCACCATTTCTTTATCCAGGCATGTGTAAATGGACATTTAGATTACTTACCTGTCTAAGCTACTATGAATAATGCTGCTATAAACATAGGAATGCATATGAATTTCCAAATTAATGTTTTCATCTTTCCCAAAATGTACTCAGGAGAGGTGTTTCTGACTCATACAGTACTTCCATTTGTAAAGTTCCATTTGAAGGACCCTCCAGAACATTTTCCTCAGGCACTGAATTCACTTATAATCCCACCAACAGTAACAGTTCCTTTCCACATGCAATCACCGCACACATTATTTCCAGTCCTTTTTACATATGCCATTCTCACAGGTGTAAGGTGATCTCTCATGATGGTTTTAAATTGCATTTCTCTAATAATAAGTACAGTGGAACAATTTTTAATATGCCTACTAGAAATATATTTATCTTCTTGGAGAAATAGCCACTCAAATCCTCTGCTCATTTTTTAATGGGTTGCTGGGTTTTTGTTGTCTTGAGTTACATGGGGTCTTCATATTTTAGATTTTAATTCCTTCTGAGATGCATGATGTTCAAATATATTCTCTTAGTCGCTAGGCTTTTTTGTTTTGTTTTGTTTTCGTATTTCTGATGGCTTCTTTTGCTACACAAAAGAAATTTTAGGGCCTCCCTGCTGACGCAAGGGGTTATGTCTCAGCACAATAAGGTTATGGGCAGCCACCACCACAGCACAGTTCAATCTCCTGCCAGGGAGGGGACCCACATGGCACAGAGACCTGTACTGTCTGCCCAGTGATCCCTCAGCAGTGTATCTAGTCAGTCTGCCTGGTATGCTCCCCACTCCATCTCTGGTGAATCCTCAGATCCCTCCACACAACCGGCCTATACCCCAGGTCTGGATGTATGAATAAAATACATCTTTTTTAAAAAAATAATTTTAACATAATATAAATGCATTTATTTATTTTGTTTTGTTCCTTTCCCACTGGAGTTAGGTCTCCAAATATGACTCAAGGTATCAATGACCAGGAAGGTATTATTTGTTTTATTCTATGTATTTCTTGTCCAAATGCTTTCTAATTGTTTGGACATGCTTTTTCTTCAAAATGGATGATATTTTTGCCAGATTAAAAGATTTTCAAGATTATATAATTTCTAAATTGTTAAAAAGAATGCAGTATTTTCATATTGGTGCTACTGACTCTTAGATAATGCTTCAGCTCTGTCTTCATGTCTCCAGGTGTCATACTTTGGACCAACCTCCAGTAAACATGCACCCTGTTCCAGAAGAGCAAATAACAGCTTAAATCTGATCCATTCAAGACAGTGAAATGGTTCA
>JAGFMF010012103.1:453202-501439 GCA_019455555.1 Galemys pyrenaicus
CACTGGTGAGATGGTGATGGGGAATACATGGGGATTACAATTAATGGCAAGTATATGTAAATTTTAAAATATTTTAATAAAAAAATAAAAAAAAATAAAAAAAAAGAAGGTAAAACCAAAGGACAGAGATGAATCATAAATCCCAAGTAGAAGAGAAAGGGTAAGAGTGGCAATATCAGAGACTTTGCTAATAGTTCTGTTTGCCTATATGTAAAAGTAAATAACCTCATTCATAAACATATGCAAAACAGTAGTATTTTCTAATCAGACTGGGAGAGATTGAAGCATCTGATAAAATTTAGATTTGAGGGAAAGTGCCGAAACAGGTAGTCTGTAAAGTGCTGATGAGAGTGTGTAGTGATTTACTAAGTGACAATATGCAAAATTTCATAGGATCATACATTTTCACTGTAAATACAGGCATTGTGCATATAAAGAAAGTAGATAAAGAAAAGATATAGAGATGTTTACTGAAGCAATGCTTATGAGAGCAAGAGCCTAAAAATAACATAAATGAGTGAAATAAAGGACTAGTTAAATAATTTCTATCATGGGCCTCTCCCTAGTGGCCTAGAGAATAAGTCTTAGTGCTACCACCACGACAGTCCTGTGGCAAAGCAGACTGAGTTTGATCCCAGCCTGGGAGCTAACCCACAGAGCTCAGCAGACCTCTTCTGCTTCACCTGCTGTTCCCCTTAGCATTTTATTTCAGTGGATCTGCCTTTTCTGCTCCCCACTCTGTCTCTGGTGAAGCCTCTCAGCCCCCACATCTCTGGCCTACACCCCAGTTCTTCTATGTAAAAATAAATAAAATAAAAATCTTACAATAAAGAAATAATTCTTTTAAAAAATAATTTCTATCAGAACTCTTTCATGGAATGCTATGCATCTATTTACAGTGCTTAGGTCAACCTAGAGGTACATTGACATGATACATTGGGGCGGGGGTAAAGTCTTATATATTCTTCTGTCTATAAAAATACATGATAAATAAGTTATATGTGCTACATAAACAAAACAGCAAATGAAATAGAAAATGCTTAGATAAATACATACACACACGCACACACACAGAGTAAATCAAACACCTGTTAAAAATAATTAAAGTAATTATCCCTAAGGAAGGGGGTTGAGAAAATTATGCAGGAAAATCCATCTTTGCATTTTCACTTTATATTTTCACCTAGCTTAATTTTTAGTGCTCATGTATCAATTTAACTTTTAGTACAAAATTCTAATAATCATAGTGTTACATCAGTAACCTAAAGAAAAACTACCAGTTAATTCTCTCACTAATCTTTTAATTATGTCTTTAAAATCTTTTTTAGACTTTTTCTTCATAATAGCATAAGTGATATTCACATTCATATAAAACACCTACACTTGAAGTCAATTCAACTCCTTTCACAAGAATTTCATCAGCAACATCTCCAGTAATGCAATTTATCAAGAATATAATTCTAAATTATTTCCTATAGAAGCTGAAAGTTGTTCTACAATGCTTCCAATTCCCACCCAACCCAAACCCTTTTTGTCAACATAATAAAATTGTGTTCATTTATAGTACTAAATCAGTTTTACAGGTACTTCCTTACCTGCATGTGTGTGTAAGCCTCACCTCACCACCACAAATATCCACTGCTATTCCCACTATCAAGTTCATGCCCTCTACGCTCCCCTGCCAACCCCTTTTCCCTCACCCCTTTGGTAACCACTATATTTTCAGAGGCTAACATTTATTTCTGTTGTGATTCATTGGTTCATTTGCTTTGGTGATTTCTATTCCACAAAAGAGAAACCATCTGGTAGTTGTCTTTCCCTTCCTAGCTCCTTTGCTTAACATAATCACATCAAGTTCCATCCATGTGGTCACAGTGACGGCTGTGAAGTATTTCACTGAGTATATATACCACAGTTCCTTTATCCAGTTGTGTGTGAACGGACACTTAGATTACTTAACCTGTCTAAGCTACTGTGAATAATGCTGCTATAAACATAAGGAATGCATATAAATTTCCAAATTAATGTTTTTCATCTTTCCCAAAATGTACTCAGGAGAGGTGTTTCTGGCTCATACAGAACTTCCATTTGTAAAGTTTGAAGGACCCTCCTTACCATTTCCACAGGGGCTGAATCAATTTACACCGCTACCAACGGTAACAGTTCCTTTCCACACATCCTCACTGCACACATTATTTCCAGTCTTTTTCACATATGCCTTTCTCACAGGGGTGAGATGATATCTCATAAGATTTTGATTTGCATTTCCCTAATAAAAAATATATTAGAATATTTTTAATGTGCTTGTTAGTCATCTGTACGTCCGAACGCTCCCACCACTAATGTGAATGGAGAAATATCCATTCACATCCTCTGCACATTTTTTGTTGGATTGTTTGGGTTTTGTTATCATTAAGTTTGGTTTTTGTTGTATGAGTTCTTCAGATTTTAGATTTTAAGCCCTTGTCACATATATAATGATCAAATATCTTCTCCCAGTCAGTATGGGGTTTTTTTGTGTTTTTGTGGTGGTTTTGTTCACTATACAAGAACTTTTTAGTTTGATTTAATCACATTTACTTATCTTTTCTTTTGCACCTTTTGCCATTGGGGCTGAGTTTCCAAATATGACTCAAGGTACTATCTTCCCTTTCTTCTATGAATTTTATGACAAAATACTCTTAAAATTTAATAGAAAACTATGTTATCTTCAAAAATGGATGATTTTTTTATTTTTCAGATTAAGAAAGATTATCAAAGTTATGTAATTCCTAAATTGTTAAAAATTTGGAAAAGAATATTGTGTATTCTTTATCGATGCACTTTCTGGACATTATTTCATGCTCTCTTCATGATTCAAGGTGTAATACTTAATAATAAGTCTCCAGTAAACATGTTCCTTGTTACTTAGAGGAGAATAATAGTTTAAATCCTATCTTTTCAAGACAGTAAAATTATTCACTTGAACCACTACTGCAAAAGAAAAATAAATTTTCACTGGTGATCGCTAACTTAAATCTAGTGTGCCCTTGTAGCTTCCAACCTCCTTGCTTTTGACTAATAGAGACCTGATTCACCCAACCCTCCCACCACTAAGCAGAGAATGTAAGAAATGAGAGATACCTCAGAGATCATCCAGTGACCGGGTGACTCTCTTCTGCTAAAATCTTCTCATCTTAAGCTGGTACAGAAAAGGAAACAAATTTTTTAAAGTAGCAATTCAAGACAGGATGATAATTCCACTGTATTCTTTAAATTCAATATTTGGAATCACTCAAATGAAGATTTGTGATATATACTTCCTTTCTTTAATCTCAAATTATGAGTAATTACTAGTTTAGTTACTAGTTTAATTAGAATTACTGAAAAATCATAAAATTCACAGAAAATATATTGTGATCATCCTAGAGCTTCTCTACTAGTTGTTCTTTCTGAGATCAGAAAGCTCTCATGTCATGATAGTCAAAAGATGTATAGGATCAGGTGCTGCAGCTGCATACTCCAAAAATGGTTGTTTTTACTTTGGCAGCACAGCAAACCTGATTCAAGGCTATTGTTACTCGGACCTAGTGAAACTTTGCTAGTAACTATAAAATCCTTTTCTTTTAGAGTAAGGGAACCAAGATAAAGGGAGCATAAATAGCTTTGCTGAAGCTAAAGAAGCAACTGGTAACAAATTCATAATTATGATGTTTGGCCCTTGGCTTCCAGACATTCTTCTTTAGAAGTCTGCTATTTTGGGGTTGTGAGTATGGGAAATGTTTCCATTTCCCTGATGAATAACAGAATTGAGCTGTGTCTTCTGACTGATTAGATGCCCCCTCTCACTGCTCCATGTATTTCCAGGTGAAGTTGTGATCTCTGTCAAAGACAGTTTCCATATACCTAACCTTTCTAATTAATGTTGAAATTATCATAGATTTTACAAATCTGTGTACAGAGCTCTTATCTTTCAAATGCTTTGGCCACCTGGCCTAAGTCCTGTATAATACCTCTGGAGCAGGAAAAGCAACTAATTAGCAGCACTGGAAATTTACTTGAGTGCTGGGACTAGAGAGCTGGGACTGCCATCTTGAGTACACTCAGTCAAGGGAATTGTTTCCTATGACCATGGAAATTTGACCACAACAACCAAAGGGAAATGCTGGTAATGGGTCGCTTGAGGAAAACATGGAAGGGAGACTAGGGATTTTTTTTATGAAAATTGAAGAATTGTTTTAAATATACCTGTTTATTTTCTTGTTGGTAAGGAAGAAACTGCATAAGATTGAAAATAAATACCTTCAATCAAGCAAAAATAATTGTTATCATCTCCATAGAATGGAGGCAGGAAAAAAAAAAGGGAGGAAAAACAGTTGTCCAACGTGGCACTAGAATGTAATTTGTGTTCTGTTGTCAAAGATAACTAAATTAGAGGTAAGAAGATGCACAGATGGTTATCAGCAGTCAGTTCTTTATTGTGTGCATGATGTGGAGCAATGAGGAGTGTGCATAGTAGCACATAGGTTGAATTCACATGCTTGTGGCAAGTCACTCATGGTTTCATCTTTCATCTTTTAAGAAAGGTCAATTTCTTAAAAAACATTTTTGTTTGGAAATGTATGGATAAGCTCCTCTGGTTAATAATTCTATCTTCAAATCAAAATTAGCAGAGAGTAAATTAAAGCCAATTGATGAACTATAATTATGTAAACACTCTATATCCATCATCTGATGCTTTTGAGCAATGTAACAAATCAATGACATTTAACTGGTCTTCGCTCTATAATTAGGGCTAAGTTCAGCTTGGCGGTTCTACTAGTCTTTTCTAGGTTTTCCATAAAGGCATCAGTTTTCTGGTAGCTTGAATGAAATTGGGGGGTTTAAGATAGCCTTACTTATATGTTTAGGGTTTTAATACTGGTTACTCAGTGGTCTTTCCCAACCTCTCTTATAGAAAGATGCAGAACACTAAGCAAAGCCAACATCTGTAAAGCAAACTATGCCTAAATTCTAGAGTCAGTCAGCAACATCCTTTCCACATTCTGCTGGTGAAAGTAAGACAGAAGACCTGGGCGAGAGGAAATGCAAAATATTGTAGTTATGAAATCATTCAATTTGAGTCTTAATAACTACCCATTGTGTTGATTGGCAAAGTCTTAGAAAAACCTTTAATGCACAGATTTCATTTATGTCCTGTAGGATGCTTCAGTTCTTTTGCTCCAACTTTTACTAATTCAAAGGCACAACAGCTATCTTTCTAACTTGCTTTTGTCTTAAATAGATTGTAATAATAAAATTTGATTATGTAAGTAAGTAGTTTCCCACCACTATATAAAACATCAGTTAAACCACAAATCTTTTGTACCCAGGCCAAGCAGCCTGCCAATTGTCAAAGAACATTTAGGACACTGAGGCAGGAGACACTACCTACTAGTTGTTTGATATGGAGCCTAGCAGTTATATAAGAAATTTTCTCACCATCAACAAACGAAATTGGGCCTGTAAAGGACTATGTGATAAACTTGATGTTTCCTAATGAGGTGAATCTGATGCAGCTGAGAAAAGTCATTATGAAAGAAAATATCTGGCAGGGTAATCCAGATAAGCTGCAAGTCCTGGTGTTATACTTGATAGTAATTCCAAGTACAGAGTAAGCGTATATGTGATCATTCTCTAACACAGTTTTTCTTTCCCTTCTCATCACCACCAGATGCCTGCATGTCCCTTTGGTCTCTGAAATGATACATAAAAAGATAAAACAAAAGAAAGATCTGTGAGGTTAGAGCCCTTATCTCTTCTATGGAATTCATTCCAAATGGGCTAAGAGGAGAAACATAACAAAGGGGCCAATAGTCCATTTCAGACCCACAGAGCTTTCTGCAGTGACATGTGGACAACTTGGTGATAAACACTTGAGGACACATAGGTAATGGACAAACAGATGGTCATTTGTCACAATGTGGTCTCTGTCCTTAAAGAAGTTTACAGCAGGACCATCAAAACAAAAGTGCCACACCAGTTATATAAGATATTGCACATCAAAGTACTACTGGAAAAAAAAACTTAAATAAGAGAAACCAGAGAAATATTAAATTTCTGTGCATTCAAATATGCCATAATAGGCTCTGACACACTACAGTGAGCCCACAGACAGGACTTGGGAGCAGACCCAAGTCGTAGACCCTCCAGGCCTTGGTGAGTCCCAGGATGGATCCTGGTAGTAGCCCAGACCTGGTAGGCCCTTGCAAAAATAAGGCAACCCTTCCAAGGGGAGCACATGTGACAGTCTCCAGCAAAGGCAATGGTAAGACCCAGTCCCAATGGCTATGATTCTTGGACCATAATCCAGAAGGGCACTGTTCAGAAAGATAGTCCCATGGATAGGAGTTGGGTTCATTATACCTTAAGTAATAGAAACCAGCGTAGAGTCAAACAGGTTTGACACTGAGGAGATTCACACTACATTAGGTAAGAGGTAGGTTGACTAAGGAACCTAAGCTTTGTGATCTGGAGTAAGGAATACCAGTGGAATGGCTTTCAGCCCAGCCAGGGACCCTGTGGCAGATAGATGGAGGTTTTGTTGAAGTATTCTCCCGTAAAAGGAGGGAAACATTGAGGAAGAGCTGGTGTGCTTCAGACAGGAATGGTCCCCATAAAAGATAATTACAAAACAGGCATTCTGATCAGCATTCACCCTTTCAAAGTTAAGGGACTGGTGCTAACCTTGTGAGGTACACCTAGAGCATGGGGACTTCAGAGTGTCTCATCCTGTCTCCAAGAGTGGAGAGCTATCAGAGTCATAAACATGACCCATTCACACTCCAAAACATCCACACCAACTGGAGTACTCCAAGTCCTTCTGAACCAGGCCAACACAGCAACTACAAAGCAGATCTGAGTACATAGAGAAGCCAAAAAATACCAAAATAAACAAAATCACAGAAACACCTGCAGGAAAATTAAATTGTTGAACCCACTAAATTATTACTAAAGATACTTCAAACAATAATAAAATACAGAAACCTCAAATAACACAATGGGCAGACAAAAAAATATAACATATGGAAATATAAGAAATCAAGAGAGTATGACATCACATTTCTCCAGAATTCAAACACAAAAAGATGGAAAATTATATTTTCCTATCAGACAGAGCATTCAGAACTGCTGTGATAAAAAAAAAATTAAAGAAGCCATAAAAAATTCATAAAGGAAAGTAAAAGAATATAAGATAACCCAGAAATTATAAACAAAAAGAATCAATAAAATTCTGGGGGGGGGGAATAATAAGAATATAAATAAAATCAGTAAATAGAAGATAGAAATTGAACTTTTAATGAGAAAGCTATTGAAGTGAAATAGACTAACCAGAGCACCAAACCAGTGACTTCTAAGATAGTATTACACTGAGGATCCAGGTGGAAGAAGAGAAATAAGATTTTATATATATATATATATATATATGGACAGGTAATTAGAGAACTATTTGAGGAAGTAATTAAATATACCAGTCCATGAAGCTAAAAGAACTCAGTGATACCTATACCAAGATACAAAGAAGGGAAACTAGCAACAGTTAAAGACAAAGAAAAGAATGTGGAATGTGGTGAGGGGGTGCTGAAAGCCTGTGATTTATAAAGGTACTCCCATGAGAATACAGACTTCTCAGCAGAAAGACAAGTTTCTTTCTATTCCTTCTTCTGGCAAGGAAGGAATAGAATGATGTACTCCAAATACTTAAAGATATTGTCCAGTGAAGAACACTATACCCTGCAAGATTTGCTCTCTGATACAAAGGAGAAATAAAGTTAAAAACCTGCCCAGACAAATAAAGACTCAGTGAGTCTGTCAGGATGATCTCCCCTAAAAATTCTGTTGAATGGAACACTCCTGTCTAAATCAAAGTGAAAAACAATTACAGAAAACTTAAAAGGGAGATAAATAATTAGAACCAAATATACTAAAATAGAAATGACAGTAGAAATCCCTATATATATCAATAATGACTCTAAGTATAAATAGACTGAACTCATCAATCAAAAGGCACAAAGTGATTTAATGAAAAAACAAAATGCAATTTTCTGTTGTCTCCAGGAAACCCCTCTGAACTCCAAAGATACACTAAGGTTAAAATTAATGGTTGGAAAACTATCCTCCAAGCAATTGGCACCTCCAAAAAAGGCAGTGACAGCCATACTTATTTCAGATATAATAAACTTCCAGGGGGGGTGATGGCATCAGAGTAGTTTCATGCTTCACTCTCAGGAGAAAAATCTAAAGTAGCCCAGAGTAGGCAGGCTGTAAATTGCAATTCAAACCCACACTTCCAGGTTAGGGCAGTCCCAGGGAAGGAAGAGCTGTTCAGTATGTACTAATGTGGGGAAATGTATGTGGCAAACCAGGTGAGCAGGATAGCGAGTGAAGAAGACAATGCCAGACTGGCATAGCCTGTCCCCCTGGGGGTTGTGGCTAATTCTGTGAAGTGGTACAGAAAGCCCTGCCCTCAGACAGCAGTGATACGAGTCAGGAAGTCCAGAGAGGAGGGCTATCATTGGCACACAGGCGTGGACCACCCCCACACACTACTTTCACCAATGACTTGACCTCCAGATCCCATCCTACTTCCAGACAAGGCAGATACAGATTAATTCTCCCTGACATACAGCACCATCTACTGGAAAAGTACGGTTTCTACACCCTGGGGACACACACGCACACACACGCACACACACACACATCAACCTAAAATGGGGAGACAGGAAAATACAACACATGGCACCTTGCATCCCAAAGGAAATATTTCACCAAAGAAAGACAAAATCCCCAGAAGACAACCACAAAGATAAGAAAGATTTTTTTTTTCTGTCAGAAACAGAGTTCATGAAAGACACTACAAAGAAATCGCAGAAAACAGAAAAAGAGATCAGATATACAAGAAAACTGAGAAAAACAAATGACTGTCCTGAGAAATAAAGTTAATGAGCAGAAGATAAGAATTTAAGCTTCAAATAAGAATCAGTAATCACCCTAAATGTAAATAGGGTGAACTCTCCAAACAAAAGACACAGAGTGACTAGTTGGTTTAGAAAAAGAATTCAACTTTCTGCTGTCTCCAGGAAACACACCTGAGTTCCAAAAGTAAACACAGACTCAGAGGAAAGGATTGAAAAAGCAGTCCAGCAAGCAAAATAAGACAGGACAGCCATGCTTACATCAGATAAAATAGATTCAGAGAATCACAAGAGATTGTGATGAACATTTGTATGCTAGTAACTTCACTAACCTAGAAGAGATGGACAAATTCTTAGAAATATGCAACCATATGAGACTAAATCAGGAAAAATTAAAAAATCAACAGACCAATTACAAGCAAGGAAATTGAAACAGTAATCAAGTCCAAAAAAAGCAGTCCAGGATGGCATGGTTTCAATAGTGAGTTCTATCAAAACCTTCAAAAATTATTCCAAAGTTGAAAAAGAAGAAATACTTCCAAACACAATTTATGAGGTCAACATCAGTCTGTACCAAAACCAGACAAAGGACAACGCACAAAAATGGAAAAAATTACAGATCAGTGTCCCTGATTAACATATATGCAAAAATCCTCAACAAATTCTTAGCAAACTGAATTCAAAAATGCATTAAAAGGGCCATACACCTTGACCTAATGGGTGTAAGAAGCTTTCTTTGTTCATGTTTACAATTAACAGAACATCTGTAACTCAAAAAGGGTTGATCTGTTCTTCCCTCCAGTATATCAGTTTCATGCATATGCATATCAAAAGGTAGATGAACTGGTACTGATGTAAGTGGTTGAACCAAGGAAGCAGTGAAGGCAGGACACCAGGCTGATCTCCAGCACAAGCTAGGGGCAGAAACAGTATAACCATGCTGGACCCTGGACACCAATATAGGAGGGCAGCAGTAGGGCTATGAGCTTGAGCTAAGATTCTCCCCCAGCTCCTTCCCTCCCCTGTGCCTCCCAAATACTGCTATAGCAAAAAACCCAAGACACAAATACCTGAGCACAGATTAGTGCTCCTGCTCCTCTTTCGAAAGAGACTAGCCAAGGGCAATTAGATGAGAAGCCAAAAACTAGAACCATAGTGCCATCTACTGGGGGGAAAAACATTTATTTGCTAAATTGTTACATTAGAATCAAAGCAATCAAAACCTTAAAAAATAAGACGGTAATATACCCCACTGTGCAGGCAGATGAAATATCTTCAAACAAAATCACTGTAACATGGTATCACAAAGAGAGAAAGACAATTCTCCAGAAACCAAACTGAACAACACAGAAAATATGATTTAGTAGATAGAAAAATCCAAAAATAGTTGTCAAGAAAAAAACTCAGTGAGATGTAAGAAAACTTCGAAAGGCAATATAAGGAATTCAGGAATAAAATTAATGAGCAGATTACAATGACAAAGATATATAAATGCTTAAAAAGAACCAGAGAGTCTATAACTAAAGAACTCAAACAGATAAACTAACAGAAAATATAGACTATAGGACAGATCATATAGAAGAGCTAGTTAGTGAGCTCCAAGATAAAAATCTAGAAATGACCCAAATGGAAGAGGAGATAGTAAAAAAAAAAAAAAGGGAAGTTGTTTTTTTTAATGAAAACATCTTACAATTGTCTGACTCCTTTAGGAAAGATAACATAAGTAAATGAGTATCCCAGAAGCTGAAGAGAGGGGAGAGAGTAGAGAACTTACTTTATTAAATAATATAATCCCAACATCTAGAAATCTTCTTGACAGGCTACCCAGCTGATTTTTGGTCTGCCTGAGTGATTAATTTTTGTCTTTCTTTTGCCCATATAAATATGTCATTGTTTGCACAATATATATAGGCTTAAATTGGGACCCACCTATAGAACTCCCTATAGAAATTGGACACAATTGTTTAATTGAACTGGTCTGTATTCAGAACTGAGAGATTGATTATATGAAATAATTGAACAACTCAACTTCTGAACTGTGGAACTTTTTCAAGCACTCCAAATGTATAGAATTATAAGAGAAGAAAAATTTATCTGCCCAATATATGTCTTTTGGGGAAGAGGTTTATTTCATGGATGGGACTCTGGAGGTTGCTTCTTTAGTGAATGACATTTACATTAAACTTCTCTTTGAAAGGGATCTCCCTCACTATTTCAGAAATATCTAATCTCAGCTCTTTTCAATGGAGAAGGCAAAACTTAAATATATTTAACAATCATACTTTCCTTTACTGCATCTTTCCTAGTAACATACCTTAAAAAAGGAAGTCTTGTCCTATTGAAGTGTTACATAAATGTCAGTGATGGTGGAGTTGATGGAGTTGAACAAAAATTATGACTGGGTTTAAAAATCCTATGGGGATGCTGACATAGGAAAGGAACTGTGGCAGTTTCAACCAGGCTTGTAAATGGAACTGTAAAGGGCAAGCAGAGTAGTGATAAAGCTGACTGAATTTTATTTGGAGAAATTACACATCCTAAGTTTCCACTTATGAAATAGAAAGTCAAAGAGCCACATAATATTTGTAAGGTTAAGATCCACTGTATGAGGTCAGCAGGAGAAAAAACAGTATAAACAAAGCTTATCAAAAGAAAAAGGAGACAATTTTATATATACAACAACCCTTAGCCAAAAAAGATGTACATATCATCTATTTTAGGTCATATTTTATTTCTAGCCTATATTGCCTTGAGCTGAAAAGTTCTGAGATACCTCAGCTGTTCAGTCATGGAAGTTATGGTGCACTAATAGAAACAGATAAAAGAATGTATGTATAAAATTCTAGCAGCTTACTTAAGATAACTGCAAAATGCTGGTAGCAATAAGAAGTTATGGTGAATACTTCCATTGGTGTCCATTGGAGTAGAAAACCACTGTAGACAGGGGAACACTGTCTAAATGTGGATATTTTGTAAGTGACATAAATTAAGTAATTAATGAGACCATTGATCAGTGCTGATATAATAAAAAAATTTCTTGTTGAATTGCAAACAAAAAGTTTAGAAACAATCAGTAAACATATAAAATTGATGATGTGAGGACCTCACTCATGTCATTTCTGCTATCATCAGTTATAGATATAAAGACAATAGAAAGCCAGAGGTATTGCCTGTATATTACTGGAAAGCCCAAATGGGCCTCATTGTTTTTTGTTTTTCAATTTATTTTTTTCAATTTAGTCAATGAGGAGAAAAGAATTAACTGTGGGGTGAAGGATGTGTTCATTATCTAGATTATATTATTCATTCCACTGTATATGTGTATCAAATTATACTTTAAATACATATGGTAATATTTGTCAATTATTCCTCAATAAAGTTACTGGGGGGGATATAGAAACATGAGTTTCATCTTATATCTGTCACTTAACATCTCTGTATATGAATATTATCATCTTTAAGAGAAATGTGTTGGAATAAATAACCTCTCACTTCAGTTCTAAAATTCCACAATTCTATTACAGCACCAGTAGTTCTATAGATAATCAAAGGATATGGTGTAATAAGGAAGCAAACAAATACTGAACTAAGAAAAAAAATTAAAGCAACTCAGCAATTTGGGAGTTTGGTGTATAATTTAAGAAAAGGACATTAATCAGTTCAAATCATGGAAAACATAATAGTGAAAACAAATAATATGCTAAAATTCCAACACTGAATTACCCAACACATTCTCTGTTTGGCACTTTTAGATGGATAGTTGTAAGAGGCAGATTAAGATGATAATCATATATGGTTTGAAATACTTTTCCTAGTAGTTAGGAGAATATATAGAAAAATTTAATTTATCCAAAAAATCAAGGTAGAAATACCACAAAGAGTTATTGTGAATAACTGAAATACATAATTTACATAAAATGTTATATAAAACATAGATGTCACCTATGTTAGCTCTCTTTACCCTTAACAGTGGGTTCTAGAGAAATACACAGCAACCTGGTAAATGCCAAAATGTAACCTAATACAAAACATGTAATAGAAATCTAAATTTTCAATGATTATTTTTTCTTCTGTTATTGAGTTTAAAGATAAATTTTTAAATCATTAAAGTAGTATTTAGGACATCTTCCGGGAACTGACAAGCTGATAACAGAGTTTCTTCATCGCTGCCTTTATCTCCTTGTTCCTGAGTGTGTAGATAACTGGATTCAGAAAAGGAGTGAGAACTGCATCAAAAATAGCAAGAAACTTGTCCAAATGCGATGAGGGGAAGGGCCAAGTGTAGAAGAAGATTAATGGCCCAAAGAATAAAACCACCACAGTGACATGAGCTGACAAAGTAGAGAGGGCTTTAGATAATCCACCTGAAGAATGTTTTCTGACAGTGACAAGAATAAAGATGTAAGAAATAATTAGTATGAAGAAGGAACTCACAGAGATGAGTCCACTGTTGGCTGTGACCATGAATTCTAGTCTGTTGGTCTCTGTGCAAGCAAGCTTAATGAGCTGAGGGAGGTCACAATAAAAGCTGTCCAGTACATTAGGACCACAGAATGGCAAGTCTACAACAAAAGCCAGTTGCGCCACTGAGTGGATGAGGCCTAGGATCCAGGAAGCAGCCAAAATCAAAATACACAGTCGTGGGCTCATGATGGTCAGGTAATGGAGGGGCTTACATATGGCCACGTATCTGTCAAAGGCCATGGCGATGAGCAGCACCATTTCTGTGCCCCCAATGGCATGAATAAAGAAGATCTGAGTTATACAACCCCCAAAAGAGATGGCTTTATGTTTTCTGAAGAGGTCGTAAATCATTTTGGGGGCTGCAATAGAGCAAACTCCCACATCAAGAAAGGAGAGGTTGGCCAAGAGGAAGTACATGGGGGAGTGTAACTTAGGGTCATAACTCACAGAGAACACAATGAGGAGGTTCCCCATCAGACTTGCCATGTAGAACACAGAGGAAAAGAGGAGGAGAAGAAGCTGGATCCCCCAGGAATTAGAGAGTCCCAGGAACACAAACTCAGATACCACAGAGTGGTTGGCTTCACCCATTGCCACTACTAGCAGAGATGACACTCATTTTACCTGAAAAAAAAAAAAAGAAAATCAACTTTGTGGAGAGACACTGACACGTTTCAAATTGTAAAGAAAAAATTGCTTTATTTTACACAGCTAAGGTAACCCCTTAAACTTTGTAATTGTAAAGTGTAATTGCAGAAAATAAGCAGGAACACATTGCCACAAAGTACCGCTTCTACCTCCCTAGTCTCCCTAAAATTCTCTAGGTAGTTATAGGAGAATATTAAGCAAAAAACATTCTGCTGAATAAGGGTTATGAGAGGGAAGCTAGGAATGTCATATAATAAAATATGGAAGTAAATTTTTTTATTTCTCCCTCGCAAGTTTGTTACTCCTACCCATGGAGTTCCCCAAACCTCAAGCAATTTCTGATGACCTTTTCCTTAACCCTGTGATGGCCTCCTCTATGCATTGCTATCAGTCTTGTGTTTAACCTCTTGCTATTGCAGTTGTCAAATAATGTTCAACTTTTCCTCATAAAAAGAGAAGATAATGTGGAAATCTGCTTTTGTAGTTCAGCTCAGAGAATGGAAGTTATCACAAAGCTTAAGCTGTGAGTTACAGCATATGATAGAATAAGGACAAGGCTAGAAAAGAAACCAATGCCAAAGTAAATATGGATGAGATAATGCAATGTAGTGAACAAAATTCTATGTACTTAATTTTTTATAGATAATTTTTCATGCTATGAAAATGCTAGGTAATCTTTCCAAGGCTAACATTTCTATAATTTTATAACAAAATTTCAACACACTATATAATGAAATGCACCATAATTATGGTATTCTCCATATTCACCTGCTACCATATTCACCACCTTTTCTCTCATCTGCAGTTGGGTATAAGGTCACATCCTGTAGAAAGCCCTCTCTTCATATTAAACATATTAAATCTTTTCTTTAATTCTTTTTGCACTATGGACATGATTCAATTAGCAAATTATTGTAAATATACTATGTCATAATATTTTGCCTTTTTTCATAACTAATCAATCAATAAATATTTACTAGATGCCTACTAAACACAATGCATTGTTCCAAAATATTATCAATATACTGAAGTATTAAAATATTCACTGTCCTAAAGACTTTCACACTCTAGTATGAAATATATATATATATATCTTTTAAAATGTACGCTATAAAGAATGTCAAACAAGTAGCATAATCATAGAATGTTTAAAGTAGAAAAATATCATAAGCCAGAATGATTAGAGCTGTCTTCAAAAAGCCCTACAATTCTCCAAAAAGTTTTCAAAAATCAAGACCAATCCTGCACTTTAAGATGTCGGTGTAATTTATTTGAATATACAGCATCACATATGAACTTTAGAAATTACAGAAACATAAACATGGAATATCACCCAATCTAGACTGTGTTTGATTAGTTACCTATGGAAATAATGATTACAACTGAAATCAAAACAGGAGCGCCTTCACATATATTGTCTTGTTTCTTACTTACAAAAGCCACATAAGTTTTTGTTAGAAAAGTTTTTACTGCTTTTTACGACGAAGGAAATTGAGACCAAGAAAGAGAAAGCAACGGTAATTGGTAGAACTGATACAGATTCTCTGAGCTGCCTCTTAAAAGATCATGATTTTTATCAAAAATTATGTCATGATTTCCTGATTGTATGGCACACCTTGGTCCCTTTCTGGATGCCCCATATTCTACACTAGTGATCTAGGCAGATCTAAGTGAGTGAAAAGGATGCTTTGTCCTCAAGTATATGCAGCTTCTGGGCTTTGTAAGTCACTTCAAACATATCTACAGTTCATACTGTCTATGTAAATAACTGGCTATTTAAATAACCATGGTAGGAGAAGACAAATTTGTTACCTGCATCTCAGAGTATTCTGATTGAGTTCCCAGATTGCTGTTGTCTTGGTTCACATGAATCCCATTAGGTTTATCATAGAAGAGATTCAACTCTCAGTAGTCTCTAACTGATAGAGAAAACAAAGGTACTCTTTCCCCATATAAAAAATGAAGTAAGTTTGGATTTTTGTTGCTAAGTTCATACATTTTGTATAATGCATGACTAGTTTGGAAATTAACCCCTTGTCAGATGTGTGTTGTGCAAATATCAACTATAGATACATAAATAATCAAAAGAGCAATAAAATTTTAAGAGGATGAAATAAAGCTCAGAATTAAATAAAGCTCAGTCACATTCTATTCCCACTTGCCTCTTAACCATTCCAGTTCCTCCTTTTGAATCTCAAACTTAGATAACAATAAGAAAAAAACAGTTTTTAAGGAATTTCAATTTCTCATTATATGTCCTTTTCCTTCCCATTTGTGTTGATTCTTGCTCAGAGCTCAATTAAAGCTGCTTCTGTTGTGTAAGGTAACAGTTAATTGATTTCTCTACACAACAGTCCTATTACCAGAAACATCTATTCAGAACTGGCCTTTGGGGACGTGGACATTGTACACCATTATGTCTAAGTCACCCATTTAAAGACCTAACATATAACTTTGTCCAAAGAGCTAACCACATTCAACATTCTTTGGTTAAAATTAGCATTACTTCATGCACAAATGTTATTTTTATAGCAATTTCAGTGGGAGATATAGCTAATTGGCACACAGGAGAGTACTGACCAAATGATACAGCAGAGACTTAGGTTTGCCAACATGAGTTCATTTATCTAAGGTAATTGTCACTGAGAATCTTGGCAGACCAACAGAGGAAACTATTAATGAGTCACAAAAGAGAATAAAAAGATATAAAAAAAGTTTAAGCATTTTCTCTAATTTAAAATATGTATTTAATAAATAAGTTTAAAGAAGGATGTGCAAGGAACATATGAATATACACTTTCTTGTATTTATAATAAAATCATCTCCAACAAAAAACCTTAGCAGACAAGGTAGGACACTTCATAGAAGTACCCAGGATGACTTTTTGTAAGTTTCTTCTCCTACCTCAAATCAAAAGCTAGTATGTTCACAATATGCAACAGTTCAATTACAGATTCTATTACATGTTCTGCAGCTTCACACATGCACATGGATGGGTGTGCATGCCCACATACACACACACACACACACACATAATGCTTTTAGGTCAGTCCACCCAGCATGCTGGACTTGGAGGGACTAGGAATCAGAAGACAGAACTTAGATTCTATTCAAGTTTGGTGAGCACCTCTATAAATTCAGATAAATTACTTCTTATCTATATAGTATCATTCCCCACTGCAAAATTAGCAGGCTACAGAAAATTACTTCTACATCTAGTTCAGTCCCAAAGAGTCCTGTGTTGAATACAGCTGTCATATTTTCATGGATTCATGAAAAAGAAAAAGAATCTAACAAGAAAGAAGATTAACATTAGAGAAAATGTATCATGAGCAAATAATCCTAAGCTAGAACACATTTCCAAATGTTCACTGACATGAATTCCTACAAATAGTGCATACATACAACTGATAAGAGATTGATCACAGAGCTCTACAAAGAACTCACATGAGTCGAGAAAAACAAGTAAACAATCCAGTCAAAAAATGGGCAGAAGAATTTAAAAGACACTTCTCCAAAGAGGAAATGCAAATTAAAACGACAATGAGATACCACCTTATACCAGTAAGAATGGCATATATTAAAACACTAGCAACTACAAATGATGGTGAAGAGGTGGTGGAAAAAAGAACTCTCTTACACTGCTAGCGGGAACGCAAACTGGTCCAACCACTATGGAAAGCTGTGTGGAGATGCCTCAGTCTACTAAAAATGGAGCTGCAATAAGAGCCAGCAATGCCACTCCTAAGGATCTACCCAAAGGACACAAAAACATTAACTCAAAAGAATACATGCACCCCTATGTTTACCACAGCACTGTTTATGATAGGGTAATACTTGGAATCAAACCAAATGACAAAAAATAGATGACTGGATCAACAAAATGTGGTATGTATACACAATGGAATGCAGCAATCATAAAAGATAAACTAATGCCTTTCACAATAACATTGGTGGATCTTGACGGGATTATGCTCAGTGAAATAAGTCAAAAGGCAAAAGAAAAATACTGGATGGTTTCGCTTACAGAGGTGAAGGGAAAATTAATAATAACAACAACAAAATCACAACAAAAATCGACAACTATAAATCAGAGACATTCAGAGGGAAGAACTGGGAACAAAATGGGTGAGAAGATCACAAGGGTCTATGCCGATGGAGCATAGGTGAATTGGTCGTGAAAATTCTAAGGGGACCTAAGAAAAGAAAGCAAACATTGTAAGAAAAAAAAATATATGTATGGCTTTAAAAGCGCTCATCATGAAAAGAAAGAAAATTTTAAAACCTAAAGAAAGAAAAAACACCGTATGGCCCCTAAAGTCTAGGAACATGGAGGAGATAGCAGGGATGGAGTGTCAGCATGTAGCCAAATTGAGCAATTTGCCTTAGTGTGTGGGAGCATCGTTATGACTTCTCCTTACCTACTTCACATCAAGCTCAGAGACATAGCATTCATCCACAAGCAGTGGCAGGGATCCAGAGTGAAGAGGAGACCCCATGCTAGACATATAGGAAAAACACATTTAAAACTCTTTTTAACTTGGTTTACCACTGGATTATAAACTATTTGTTTCAGTAGTTTAGATTCACACTGCAATACATGTATATACCACAATGTACACATTAACAAAATCTCTAGTACTATTCATTCCCCACTATCAAATAATCCCTTCTAGTTTGATCCCATTCCTGTAGTTCTGCTTCCCATCTACTCTGTTGTAGAAAGCAGCCTGGGGAAGGAAGGAAGGGAGGGAGGGAGGAGAGAACTACCATGTACCAGCATTTTGATCCAGCAATTCCATGTCTAGGTATTTGTCCAAAAATAGTCACTCAAAAAGATACACGTAACCCCTGTGTTCTTTGCAGCTCTATTGACAATAACCAAGACATGGAAAGAAAAATGTCCATCAGTGGATAACTAGGTAAAGATGTGGTATATATACTCAATGGAATACTATTCAGCTATTTTTAAAAATCAAATTCTTCCCTCTGTGACAGCATAGATGAAATTTAAAATAAGAATGTATGCAAAATAATTCAGAAAGATAACAGTAATTACCATATGACCTTACTCATATGTAGACTATAAAGAAACACGGCAAAAAAGTTAACAAGACTCATTTGGAATTCTTAAGCTAAATTTTCACTAAAGCAGGGTCAAAAAATAGGATAGAATATGGAGTGGTTGAAGGGACGGGACCAAAAGAATAAAAAAAGATCAGTACAAAGCAAAATTTTGTAATAGGAAAGAGTACAAGATTATCATTAACATTTGTGCTTTATAAACTATAAAATAATACAGTGAGGTCATTTTTAAAATTTTGTTAATATATATTTATTATATCATCCTTCATATTTGTAGAATGTATGATTTCCCCGTGAAATTCCCACCACCAATTCACCCATGCGCCACCACCATAGTCCCTTGTGCTCTTCTCCACCCCATCCTGATCCTTCTCCCTTCTCCCCAACAAAATGTTTCTGATCTATATTTTCCTGATGATTTTAATTTTTTACTTTATTATAATTACTTTTTTTCCTGATCCCTTATTTTGTTCCTCTACATTCCTCCTATAAGTGAAACCATTTGATATTTTTCTTTTTCTTTCTGCCTTATCTCACTGAGCATAATCCCTTCCGTCTCCATCCACGTTGTTGCGAATAGCATGAGTTTATCCTTTTTGACTGCTGAGTAATATTCCATTGTGTAAATATACCACATTTTCTTGATCCAGCCATCTCTTTTTGGGTATTGGGGTTGTTTCCATATCTTATCTATTGTAAATAGTGCTGCAATAAACATAGGGATACAGATATCCTTTTGGATTAATGTTTTTGTGTTCTTTGAATAGATACCTAGAAGTGGAATTCCTGGATCATATGGAAGCTCCATTTTCAGTAGACTGAGGAACCTCCATACAGCTTTCCATAGTGGTTGAACTAGTTTTCATTCCCACCAGCAGTGTAGGAGAGTTCCTTTTTATCCATATCCTCGCCAACATTTGTTGCTGCCAGCTTTATTAATATGGGGCATTCTCACTGGTGAAAGGTGGTATCTCATTGTGGTTTTGATTTGCATTTCCCTGATTACAAGTGATGTTGAGCATTTTTTCATATGCCTGCTGGCAATTGCATTTCTTCTTTGAAAAGTATCTTTTTAGCTCTTCTGCCCATTTTTCAACTGGGTTATTTACTTTGTTTTTGTTGAGCCTCACTAACTGTAGATCTTTGTGATCAGTCCCTTATCTTAGTATTGTGTGCAAAAATTTTCTCCCAGTCAGTGGGGTGTCTCTTGCTGTACAGAAGTTCTTTAATTTGATGTAGTCTCAGTTGTAAAAATTTTTAGAATTAATTTTAATAAATAAGTCAACTCAGATCTACATAATTAAAAGAGAGAAAATAAACACGAAAACAAATGGCTAGAAACAAGGCTGTTTGGTAAGGAGAGAACAAAAAACACAACACTGTCCCACGCCCTTGCCTGGGGATTAGTAATGACTTCCATGAACCACACCAACAGCACACAGATTGCAATTTCCATTTTGGAACTGCAGAGGCGGGATATCTGTGGTGTCACAAACACCAGCCATTGGAATACTCAACAATCAAAAAAGATAAACTCATGCCATTGGCAGCAACAAAGACAACATATGGAGTTGGAAGAGGTTATGATAAGCAAAATAAGTCAGAAGGCAAAAAATATGATGATTTCACTTATACGCAGAATATTAAAAAAACGAACAAAGGATCAGGAAAAAGAGAAAACTTGCAAGCTGGCCATAGATCTGAGGCATCCAACAGGGGAACGAGAAGGGGTCAAAATGGGGAGGAAAAACACAAAGAACTATGGGGATAGATCATGGGTGCTGTGGTGATGGGAGAACTACAGGGACAACACCTGAGGAGGAAAACCAAATGCTATACAAAAATAAATAAAGATCAAGGTAAATAAAGAAATTTAATTTTAAAAAAAGGGAAGAAATACCCATCCATGCGGGGGCGGGGGGGGTGCTGCAAGTATATGACACAGTCCTTCCGCCTCCAACAGTACGTTCACACCAGTGGCTTTATGCACTACTGCCCCTGTGTTGACTCAGCAACTGCAAAAATAAGTCTCACTACTTACAGCACCAACAAAGGCAAATAAAATAAAACTAAAGAAGGGTGTCACCTATGAGAAAAGTATGTATAGTACAATTCTCTAATTTATCGGTACAGATATTTTTCAAAATGTAAAAATCTTAAGCAGCAAATGTACATGCTTGTAATTGATCTGTTCAGGTTCTTTATTTGTTTCTGATTCAGTCTTGGAAGGTTCTATGACTCTAAGTTTTTGTCCATTTTTTTTTAAAGATTAATTTATTTATACACACAAGAGCTGGGGTACAGACCAGAGTCGAGGGAGGTGAGAGGATTCACCAGAGACAGTGGGGAGCAGAACAGGCAGATGGACTGAAATACACTGCTGAGGGGAGCAGCGGGCGAGGCAGGAGAATCTGCCTGTGCCATTGGGTTCCATCCCTGACCGGTGGGGATCCAACTAGCGCTGCTGTGCCGCAGATGCTTCACAGAGCGGTGCTCAATACCCAGCGCCACCAGGGAGGCCCAATTCTTGTCCATTTTTTCCAGATTTTCCAATTTGTTGACATAAAGCTGTTCATACTAGTCTCTTACGATCCCCTGTATTTCTGAGATATCTGTTTATAACTCTCCTCTTTTTTATGATTCTATTTGTTCGTTTTCTCCCTTTTTTTCTAAACGTGGCTAGAGGTTTGTCTTTTTTGTTCATTTTTTTCAAAGAACCAGTTTTGGTTACATTAATCTCTTCGTCTGCCTTTTTAATTTCTATTTCCTTTATTTCTACTCTGATTTTTATTGTTTTCTCCTTTCTACTGGCTCTTGGTCTCATTTGTTCCTTTTGTCAAGTCCTTAATGTAAAAACTTCAGTGCTGTTGTTCAGGCCCGTGTTACAGGCAGGGTGGGCAAGTATCTTGCTCTTCCTACAGCCAGGCAGCTGCACAGCCAGTGACAGGATCAGAAGAGGCCTGATAAACTGTGTTAAGAAAGCCCATTTGAGGACAGCCCTTTAGTCTACTCCTTTGGGAGATGCTTGTAAAGGTAGAGTTTGACACCAAGCAATCAAATGCCGGAGTCCTACTGATCAAAAAAATCATAGTCTTTATATCCAGTGATGGCTGTTTTGAGTTTTATTAAGGAAAATGATGACATTCTCGTTGCTGGATTTAGTCACCAAGGTCATGCTGTTGGAGACTCCTGGAATCAGCTTTAAGGTTGTCAAAGTAGTCAGTGTCTCTCTTTTGGCCATGTACTAAGGCAAGAGACGGCACTTGTATGTTTTGATGGTAAAAACAATGTACTAGTAAATTTTCATACTGAAGACGAAAATCCAGTAGATAGTATCAGTGAACTTAATAGCATAGCAATGAAATTATCCAAGTGAAACACAGAGGGAAAAAGAAGTTGGGAAAAAAAATTCAGTGCATCAGACCTGTGAGAGTATGTCAAGGAACCTAACATATATGTAATTGGATGCCCAAAAGGAACATAGAGGAAGGGAGAAGAATAAGTAAGGGTGAAATTTTACCAAATTGGATAGAAACTATAAACAGAACTAAAAACACTCTAGACTTAAACTTAACAAGTCTAATTATGAATGAAAAATTCCAGACACAAAATACATGCTGTATAATTCCATTCATGTATGACTCAAATACAGGCAAGTTGATGGTATTAAAATGATAATGGTTACTTTGGAGAGTAGTAATAGAAAAGGTCACAATGATTATTGAGTGGGTAGATAGGATTGTATTTATTTTATTAGGTATTGGTTAAAAGAATATTGACTTTTAATATATCAGTGAACTATATCTATAAAATGCATACTTTAGGTACACTGTCCTAAAAAGCTTCTTAAATCCTTTAAACCAGATCATTTTGTTCCCTGCCCAGATACAGCCACTGACACTTTGTCTTACAGTAAAAGCTAAAATATGTATAATGACTACAAGACCCCGAATGACCTGCCCTCACCCTATTAACCTCTTTGCCATCATGTCCTACAAAGGCTCCTTACAAGGCTCTAACCCCACTGGATGCCTTGCTGTTTCTCCAACATGTTATACTGCTTCTCCCTCTGGTTCCTATGATTGACTGTTTTTTTGCCTAGCATGTAATTCCCCAGATATCCATGAAGTTTATTCTCTTACTTCAAACATTGTTTAAATGTCACCTTTTCTGTGAGGCTTCCCATACAACTTAAAACTCATAATCCTCTCCATTTTTTGACATTCTCTCCCCACTCCCTGCATTGTTTTTTCTCTATATTATTATCTATCATACCACATAATTATTTATGTTACGTTCTTCTCCCTCCACTACAGTATAGGTACTGAGAAGACAGTTTGTTTAGTTGTTTCCTGCAATATTCCTGAAAATTGAAATAGTGATTGGCATGCAGTAGGAATTCAATAACTACTTGTGCAATAAGTGAATGCCATTTAAATTTTTTAAGCTGACAATTCACTTACCCAGCTGCATGGAGAGAGATAACTGACATACGACATTGTGTAAGTTTATAGTGTATAACATGACCTTTATTACACATATATAATATGAAATGATCACAGTAAGGTTAGTTAACTCCACCATGACTTTTTGTTTTTTTGGTTGTGGGAACATTTAAGATTTACTTTCTTTGCAACTTTCAAGTATATAATGCAAGATTGTTCATTTTGATCACCATGCCTTACATTACATCTCCAGAATTTATTCTTCTTGTAACTGGAAGTTTGCAACTTCCATTTTCCTCATTCCTCAGTCCCTGCCAATTACCATTCTGCTCTGTTTCAGAGTGTGATATGATAATTCATTTTTCTCTACACAAAATTCAAATATCACTAACAAACACTATAATTGCAGATATTTGATGGTCAAGGAATGATTCATTTTTCTTCAAAGTAGATATAGAAGAGGTAGTGGTTGGAATCAGGGCAAGAACAGGAGCAGCACAAGGACCTGTGGTGATGGTGCACCATCATGGCAAAGAGGGTGAATCAGTGGTGGAAATTCTAAGGGGATTACATCAAGAGAAGAAAGCAAACACTGTAAGAAAAATAAAATAAAAATAAATTTAAAATTAAAAAATAAAACAATTTTGTCACTAATACAATTAAAGGACAAATACTTATGAAGCGATCAACCTTTCACCCCCAAATAAATAAACTGGCCGCTATTGTTATACTGTCAAATGTACGTGCACTTTAAAATGTGAGTTCCAGGACTCCACCTGAGGGGAGACAGCAAATATTGTCTAAAAATTTAAAACAATGTAAGAAAATAAATTAAAAATCTGTTTTAAAAAAGAAAAGCTTTGCCAACTTAAAATAAACAAGCCAAATAAATTGTGAGTTTCAGGTCATTTGTTTGGAGCTGTTTTCATTTTCAAGAATGGTAACACAGGGACCTCCCTGGTGGCACAAGTGGTTAAGCACCACACTATGAAGCATCTGCAGCCACTGCACCATGAGTTTGATCCCTAGCCAGGGAGATGACCCACATGGTGCAGCAGACCTCTCCTGTCTTGCCCACTGCTCCTGCAAGCAGTGCATTTCAGTCCATCTGCCTGTTCTGCTTCCCACTCTGTCTCTGGTGAATCCTCTTGCCCCCCAGCACACACACCTCTTATCTGTACCCCAGTTCTTATATGCATAAATGAATAAATATTTAAAAAAAAGATACAGGAAATACAATGGTTGAGCTTCCTATTATTGCTTAACTCTTGCTCTGCAACCTTCAACGATACAGGGATACTAGAGATGAAAGAAAACCTAGAACTGATTTCTGCATCTTCCCTATTCATTAGGGAAACATTTGGTGTTTGGTTATAAATAAGTACAAAGTCTTCTCTTTGAATAAATATTATCAAATCATCAAGAGAGAAGATCCTAAATCCCAAAAGGTTGTGATGCAAAGAAATAGACATATATAACACCTTTGATCTGGCATTTTTCTGACCATAAACATGTGTTTTTGAGGTTGGGGGGAAAATATCTTTCAGGGATTACTTCTTGCAATCCAAACTGGATTACAAACATTCAATTTCTTGGAAGTCCCCTGTATACCTTTTGCTGTATGGAGTAGTAATTTATCTACCATCTCTGACCTTCTCAGCATTCACCCAAAGATTGAGTGGAAACTATATAGTATGTGTGTCTCATGCTACAGATTTTGTAAGAATAATTTAATAGGGAGTATTTTCTTCTTATCTTTCAGAGTATTGGAAATATTTCACTAGAATTTAATGTTATAAGCTATAGAAATTTCTTTCTTCTTTCCCTGTTTCTGGGGAATATTTCTCACTTAGTTCATACATCCTTTTACAAAATGAAAAAGAGATATGTATAGAGAGGTTTAGGATTTTAAGAGAAATGTATATTAATTGAAAAATTATTGGAGAAGGTTCTGTGTTGATGGTTTTTGTTGCGTGGTAAAGTAAAAAAAAAAAAAAATAGGGCACCATTTATCTTTCCAGAGATATCTTCTTTCCTAAGCTTTTTATTGCTTTTCAGTTTCATTAGATTAATGATTTAAATCTTCAGTAACAAAAATTTTCAGCCTGTATGTATTTTTGTTGCTATTTTTGTTGTACAAGTAGAATTCATTCTAAGTTCTGGCACTGGACAATTACTATTTTATGAAATACTCCAAAAGAAGAAGGGTAAGTATTAATAATGATTTGAAGCAAACCCTTTCGTATTATCTTTCTCTAAGTAAAATTAATGAACTGCAATGACTGACACTAGAGTCCTCAGTAAACGGGATATATGGATGTCTAAAGGACAAAAGATAATCCTTTGGAATATAAAAATACCTTTCCAAGAAGAAGTTAGGGGACATGATTTCTCAAAAGCCCTGTGTGAATGATTCAGTTCTTTCTTTTAAAACATTTAATGTACTGTTTTAGATACCACAGAGTCAAAGGTTAGCAACCTGATTTACCATATCCATATTTATACAAACCTAAGGACAATGAGAATCTATAGGAATCCTGCCATGATCTCCTATACAGGAATATGTCTAGTTAATTCCTTGGCTTAGAGTAGCAGATCTCCACTTGAAAAGGCCTTCTTGATCTACTAAATATTCTTTACAAAATACAAAAATATTTCCAGGAGTAGAAGACAAATCAAAAGTTGGCAAAAACTGTATTAAAAGTTTACTACTCATCTCTTGATTATATTTTCACAAACACAAGATCTGTCATGTCCACAGATGTTTCTTTAGCACTTGAAAGCCTATGTGGCACAATGAGTTTAATGACAACTTTTGAGTGAATTACTTCAGTACATTAGGTCTTGTTAAGTTCTTGAGAAGATACGGGAGTTGAGGTTTGATTCAATAACAACTACTTGGGATGGAGTGGCCAGAAAGAAGTGGAAATTTCCATGTTTCAGATTTGCCCACGTAGGAAAGACCTAGATGAGGCTTAGTGAGATGTAAAGAGATACCAATGTCTGTCTAAATGGGAGAAACAGCAAAGAACTCTTAATATAGAAATATGGAAATCCTCACAAAAATATAAAACCTGTCTATCTTTCCATTTGTCCTGCAGTTAATTTAATCACGGGTATCAACTACAGGTACACCGAACTTGACTAAGTGCCTCCAAGTAACGTCAGTTGTCATAATGGGTACATCTAGTTCATATATGCACATGGAAGTATATGAAAATGTCTAGCCAGAGAAATTTAGAGGCCAGAGTAAGACGTTTTCTCAGTGTGTAGTGCATCTAGTTGTCCAAGAAAGAAAGGGGCTTTTTAATGCTAAACATTAGCATGGATACATGAAGAAACATGAAAGACCATCTATCCTAGAAAAATGGAGTATCCCCCCAAGACAGAGTATTTTTATTATCACTTTAAAACATCAAGAATAGGCAAGAGGAACTGAAATCAAAAAATGAATATTAATTTTTACTCTCTTGGGTAGTATGTTGAGACTGTCAAAGTATCTTGCCTTAGCATTTTATTACGTCACTTGTAAATCATAATCAGCTATTCAGTACTGTCAAAAGAACTTCACATGACAGAAATGTATCTATCAGTAGTGCAGGTAAAAGATACAAGAGTGAACTAATATAGTTAATTTATCAGAATCACAGTAGTTTTATTGTTAAGCATCTAGTCTAGCATTCTTAGAAAGGTAAAAATCTGTCTCTAATTCATGTTTTCCCTCTCTTCTATTATTGTAACATATTAAAATAATAAATGTTCAGGAATGAGTTACAAAAGTCAAAGTTTTTTGTTGCTTAAATAAGTCTGTTTACTACTTTATGAAGTAATAAATAAAATAATATGAATAATAAATAAAATTGGTATTTTCAGGAAGAGGCAGCATATTCCATTAAAGGGCAATAACCAATGTCAACTCTGTACCTTCCAGAAGGATGAATGTGTCAGGCAAAGGAACGTCCTCTGTGAGCCATTTTATCCTCCTGGGTTTTCCCTCCAGCCCAGAAAGGCAGCTCCTCTACTTCGGGCTCTTCTCAATAACTTACACCCTGACACTCGTGGGGAATGCAACCATTTCCTGTGCTGTGCTGTGGGACCGCTGCCTTCACACCCCCATGTACATCTTCTTGGGGAACTTCTCTTTTCTTGAAATATGTTATGTCACCACCACCGTCCCTAACATGTTGGCCAACTTACTGTCCACAACCAAGTCTATCTCCTTCGTGAGCTGTTTTGCACAGTTCTACTTCTTCTTCTCCTTTGGGTGTGATGAGGGCTTCTACCTCTGCATCATGGCCTTTGACAGGTACCTCGCCATCTGCCGTCCTCTGCATTACCCACGCATCATGACTAAGCAGCTGTGCATGGGCCTGGTCATCTTTGGATGGTCAGGTGGGTTGTTCGTCTTCCTAAGCCCAGTTGTTTTCATTTCTCAGCTGCCCTATTGTGGTCCAAATGTCATCAACCATTTTGTGTGTGATCCTGTCCCTTTAATGATGCTTTCCTGTTCTGAAGACAGAACCACACAGTCCATTTACTCTACTTTCAATGTTATTTTCATGATTGGCACCTTTCTCTTTATCCTTAGCTCCTATGCTCTAGTGATTCTGTCTGTGCTGCGGATGCCCTCAGCAGCGAGCAAACGCAAGGCTTTCTCCACTTGTGCATCTCACCTGGCAGTTGTCGCCCTGTTTTATTGCCCCCTTATGGTGATGTATATTAGTCCTGGAGGACACCCAGTGAAAATGCAAAAATTTATTACCTTGTTTTATTCTGTGGTAACACCTCTCTGCAACCCTCTAATATACAGCCTGAGAAACAAGGAGATGAAGGCTGCTCTGAGGAAAATCTTCAGGACTGAGAGGTGTTCGTGAAATAGAAAGTCAAATTCTATCTCTTAAATGCAACATACCTTAATAATACATAAGTGATATATTTTTCTACAGAGTCTTTGTTTATTGAAAAACTGCTATGAGGACCATTATCATCATAAACACCACTCGCCACAAAATAGAGAGAATTTTAATTGTAACCTACAAAATGAAATTTGCTCCACAAAGGTAGTACAGCAATAATTGGATTTCCTTTCTTAAACCTAGGTTGAGAACCTAGGTTGAGAATATTGCCTGGACTTGAAATGCAAAATTTCTGAGTTCTAAAAAGAAAGTGATTGTCTTTATTCGCACCACATAAGAAAAAAGTTAAATAATTGAACTATCGCCTAGAAACTACTTAATATTAGAAGAAAATGTAATCATCTTAGAATTTTATTTAAACTAATTTCAATGGTAAGTTTAAAGTGCTGATAACTTTAACATTGATTTTTAATATGGGGAACCAAGGACTATCTGTGCCAATTTTTTTTCACCTTTCTATGAAAGTCTCTTCCCCATTGTTTGCCAACATTCTAGAGAGCTGAGGGGGTGGAAATGTCCATGCCAATTCCATTGTAATTATATAAGAAACGGGATAAGAAGTAGAAATGCAAGTCAAATAAAGCTAATAAACTCTACAAAGTATGGATACTTAAGGGCAAAAGAATATTTTCTTCAAACAAATTTAGGGTATCTAGAGTAGAGCTTCCTTTGTCGCTCTAACGATTATCTATTATTAATTAACTCATGAACATAGATGCAAAATTGTTAATAAAATACTGCCATGGAAAATCAATTCTAAAATTGTATAAAAAGGGAAATACATTATGGTCAAGGGGATATGTTTTTTGAACATATCCCAAAAGTCAAAGCTGGTTCAAAAAAAACTGATGTAACTCACTATATGAAAAACTGGAAAAAAAAAGTCATCTGTCTTCACAACTGATGCAGAAAAAATCATTTGACAAAATACAACCATTTTCTTGGTGAAAACTATAAGAAAACCAGGTGTCATAAATTGTGAAGAGTTAGAAAGCTATTGAACTTGAAACTTCAGTTAGTAAATTAAAGGGAATATGAATACATACTGATTTGAATAAAATGAAAACATTTAGATCATTGTCAAAATCTTTAAATAAAAACTTCCTTATCCAAAAGGGCAATTAATGACATAAGCCCAACATCTTAGAAATATGGTTACTCTTTGCCTATTAATTGCATTTCTAAATTTTTTTTCTAAAGAGCAATCAAAATTGTAAAATGAAGTATTATAGCATACTTGCTAGTAGTAGAATTTGATGGAGAACTATATATACATGAAAAGAAATCTGGTTAAAAAATTTACAGTAGCCATATAAAGGAAATAACAGGCAGTCACTAAAAATATGTGATTAAAACATTTTTACAAATAGAAAAATAAGTGTCTGGATATTTAATAGCATGGAAAGAAATTTATATATTATTATATTTAAAAATCAGGATACAGGGCTATAACATGATATGATCTCACTTTTGTAATTATATGTTTAGTCATAGAAAAAGATACACATAACTAGATACACATAATTTTAATCTGGAAATTTTAGTAATGATTTTCTTTTAATGATGGAATTACTAGTAAATGTTACTTTTTTTTTCACTTAGAATTTTTTATTCTATATTTTTCCCTTTAATTTATATATATTTGACATCAATTGTAATTCCCATGTAGTCCCCATCACCATATCACCAGTGCACCATCACCTCAGTCCCCTGTGCTCCCATCTGCCCTCAACCCTCCCCCTCCCCCCTCCCCACCAAGTGTCCCCAATTTGTCCTTGTCTTTTCATTTTTGGTTTTTGTGTCTTTATTGTTATTATTATTATTATTATTATTGTTCTTATTCCTTTCCTTGATCCTGATATTCCTCCTATAAATGTTACTTTTATAGTATTCTATGTTGTATATCTTTATAATGATCATCTGTTTACAAATATATAAATATATCATAAATGTATATTATTTATATCTATTTTATATAACAATTATATATGGTCACTTAAAAATGTTGTGGTTTTAATTTGCATTTCTCTAATAAGTGACAATAAACATTTTTTTATGTGCCTGTCATCCATCTATAAATCTTCTTTGGAGAAGTATTTACTCAGATCTTCTGCCCATCTTTTGATTGGGTGTTTATTTTTTTATTGTTGAATTGCATGAGTTCTTTATATATTTTGGATATTAATCTCTTGTCTTCTCTCAATCGGTAGATTGCCCCTCATTTTTGTGGTGGTTTCTTTTGCTATACAGAGCTTTTTAGTTTGACATAGTCGCATTTGTTTATTTTTATTTTGCTTCCTTACTGTTAAAGTCAAGGCTGAAGTCAAGAAGCATCTCACCTTGTTTTCTTCTAAGTATTTTATAATTTCATGTCATACATTCCAGTCTATAGTCTATTTTTAATTAATTTTTGTGCATGGTGTAATGTGTAATCTGGTTTTATTCCATTGCATGTGACCGTGCAGTTTCCCAACACCATTTACTGACAAAGACCTCAAAAAAAGTTAAACAAATAAAAACTGAAAATAAATAAATTTTGAATTAAAAAAGTATCTACTAACGCATCCATAAAGATAATGTTTTGTCTGTGATCTAGACAACTCTCAATATAACATAACCTAGCCACCTTCATCTGACCTGTATACTTATATTAACAAAGATAATAGATAAGATGCTATTAGATTTTTGGGATAAAATACTGTTGACACAGACTGGGTTTACAGTGAAGTAAAATGCCCTCAGTTTTCTTTAAATTAATTATTGACAAAGCCAGATTTATTCTGTCCTATACTTTTGCAAATTTTTAAGATCTAAACAGAAAATATGATGTATTTCCCTTTAGTGCTTAAAAATAGTGAGAGATTCTTAATTTGAGACAATCTAATGACAGTGCTTTGTAGCATTGTTCTACCAGCAGCTGTTTTTGTCCATGTCATTCACAAATTTTCTAAGTATGCCTTCCATTTTTGTCATCATGATATGATTAATATTTTTAGGGAAAGAATCAAAAATTGCTTTTCTTCTGCAACGGGAAATATTTTTTGAACTTTTTGTCCATGCCAAAACCCTACTTTATTTCAACATCTGTAATATCTCAGCCATCACAAAAATCTACCAAGGGTAACACAAGTCTGTAAGCAAGGCTAAAGATCAGCCACCAGGCTGCAAACATCAAGTGTGCTTGACAGGTACCACCTAGGCATCACGTAAGGAAGCAGTGGAGCCCATCTGTGGACTCAAGGTCATCGATTGCTTTGGCCTGCTGCAGCCGCTGCTCCCTCTCTCTGAGCAGCTTCTCCAAGTCCACCACCACCTACTCTAGCTCTACCTCGGAGAAGCTCAGAAGCTATGAGTGGTGACTTCAAAGACCCCTGCCCATAGCACTGTGTCCACACACACCCCCATGCTTCTGAAGCCAACATTTAAGCACTCTTCTCATCCCAATATCCACCTTGCCTACCTTTGCTATCAAATTGCCATTATGTGTAATGACAAACTCTGCAAGGAAACCTTAGGGATAAGAATTTCCACAACCCAGTAGTGTCTTCAAAAATGCTAAAATTCCTAAAATAAAGAACTGTTGGCATCATCAGGGAATGAATGTAAGTCGTAGTCTTAAAATATAGCCCACAAACAAAGCCAGAAAATAAACAGAGATCATAATATGAGTCAGCAAACTTATTAAGACAGCCAGTATACTTTTCATTGAGGATAAAGATGAAGGACTCAATCTCTGCCCTTAAGCATCAAAAGGGAGACATGTGAATGATGACAATTGAATACAAAATATGCAATAATAAAAATATAAAACAAAATTTCAGCAGGGTGACAAAAAGGCATTATAAGGACCCAGTTTGCAATCTAACTCTGCCTTAGAAGACATGTAGTACTGGGCAAGTTACCCAATCTCTGACCCTCAGTTTTTGTATCTATATCAACAGGGTGATAACACCTGTTGCCAAAATTGTTAGGTATGAAGTGAAATAACAATACCTAACACAGTGCCAGACCATAGCAAATTCCCAGTAAATTTTATCATATTCTAATTATTATGATTTGGATTAATTACTACCAACCAGGGATATAGTTCTCAGGAAGAGAGAGGGAAGGAATGATGGTGGTACAATTTGAGCAGGGAGCAGGACATTTGGAAGGAGGGGAGGAAAAGAGAGAGAACAAGAATGGTAATCTGAATCAGGCTAATCAGGCTACTCTGAACAACTTGAAGGGGAATCATACATATCACAATGTGTTAAAGATTGCATCCCCTGATCCAGAGACCAGGCATCTGTACCTTCTGAAGTAATGCAATACCACAGATTAGGAAGCAGGGGGAGCAACATGTTCCATAGAGAAAGAAGAAAGAAAAGGCACAGTACAAAATATTTGAAGGGGGAAGGCAGACAGAATAAGACAGCCTGTGATCTATGCAGAGTGTAATAAATAGGGAGGGGTAGGACTCGTGGCACTGGTGAGTGCATGCCCACCTGACAAGTTCAAATGTGCTCATAGAAACATTTTGTCGGCCAAATAACGCTCATGCAGCCCACAGGGCTGTCAGTTCACAATCTCTTGCAGAGAGACCCAAATCAATTAAATGACAAAAAGAGGATGGAGTTCAACGACTAGAGGCAAACAGGCAGGCAAGAGCCAAATTACAGGTGCCAGGACAAAGCAGCTTAGACCCGGTCCTCTGTAAGTACTAAGAGTCAGTCAAGAGTATTACTGAGTTCCGTCACATTATCAGATTCACATTACTGTGAAGCCCCCTAGTGACTGTGAGGGAGACTACGGGAGAGACAAGCTGAGGCATGATGCTGAGAGATTAGAAATGACCCTGAAAAACAAGAGGTGGGGACATGTATATGGAATATTAAAACATGGAATTGACAGGATTCTAGTGGATGGGAGAAGAATCTCTGTGTTTCCCAAGATACTACTGGATGATATTGCCAATCTAAGTGAAAAATACAGGACAAAAGTTTCTAGAGGAATGTAGCAAGTCTAATAAAAAATATACATGAAATTCCTCTTCCCATTTATGTTGTCTAGAATTCAATAAATACGTCAGGGCTAAAATCAGACAATTAGAGAATGTTTTGAAGGCATGCAACACTTAGGATGAAAATTTTTAACACATGAAGGCAAAAACTACTAAAGATGAGTTGCCTATACACCTTTCCTCAAGCTTGAGAGGGTCTGAGATTCCTTGGCAAATTGTGTAAAGAAGAGGGTAAAATTGTCAGAAACATTAATTTCAGCTTTGAACATTATTCTTTTTTTTTAAAGATTTATTTATGCATACAAGCACTGGGGTACAGGCCAGAGGTGCGGGGAGGTGAGAGAATCCACCAGACAGAGCAGGGGGCAGAACAGGCAGATGAATGGAAACACACTGCTGAGGGGAGCAGCGGGCCAGGCAGGAGAGGTCTGCCTGCGCCATGTGAGTCACCTCCCAGGTCGGCAGCAGGGATCGAACTCGTGCTGCAGTGGCTGCAGTTTGCTTCATAGTGCGTTGCTTAACCCACTGCGCCACCAGGGAGGGCCCTGAACATTATTCTTCACATCTTTTACTAACAATCTTTTGCTCTTATGATCATTTGGATGTTCATGAATAGCAGACCCATTTCATAACAAGTTTCCTAACCTACACATGAATAGCAGTGCCTTCACTCAATACTGCCCCTATGTACTTGGTAATCCAGAAAGAAAAGTGAGATACTGAGGAGTTATTTATACTATTTCTGAAGTGCATATTTGTTTTATAAATAACTGTACATACCATATTTTATCACATAGAAAAATAATACATTTCTTCATTAGAGTTTATATCTCTTCATTTATAGTTTTTAATAAATTTTCTTTCATAATTTCTAAACTTCATATTTGCTTTTTATTTAGTTGTAAACCTAGCTCACATGATAGAAATATTTTGCATTGTTTTCATTATTTATAAACCAGAGTCCCCTCATTGTAGTTTTCAAAATATTCAATCTATGTATAATCTTTTAAATTTTCTTTGCCATATAAAAATAGTGACAGTTATTTAAGAACTAATTGGTGTTAAACATTATTATCATATACATAGAGTGGCGTAGGAATTTACATTCTCTGGTCTCAAACATTTGATTAATTAATAATATTAATGCTTCCTGAGTTGTCACTCTATAATTTAACTTGAATTTCAGCCTTCCTAAATCTAAAAAATCTTAGTAGTAATCAAATCAGACTGTGCATGGGCAAATCCAGATGTTAGATGCCTCAAATTCTCAGTTATCCAGGCCATTCATTTTACATTCTTCATTTTACATGTTTTTCCAAACAGATAGACAGTGAGAAATTCAGAGGGCATGAATATTGGGTCCATATGTAGATTAGAAGAGCTATATCTGTGAGAATTAACCAAAGAGAAGAGTATCCAACACTTTGTTTTAATGGAAAATATACCTAGCGTATTACACATGTGTAATTTCAGCCCTCACCAAAGTCTTCAGTAATAGTCTTCAGTCTTTAGTAATTCCAAAAGTGAATTTTCTGCCCTCCATATCTTCAGGATCCAGATTAGAACAGAGCCCTTGAAGAGGAATTTCACAGTGGATATTGAAATCACTAACTAAACTAAAAGTTTAATTAAAAGGATTCATTTCCAAGAATAATCAAGATGAATGTGAATTTCCTAAACTGTACATGAAAAAATTCTTCCTGGAACTTAAAACCTTAGCAAAGAGTCTCCTCATTGCCACCTTCATCTCCTTGTTTCTAAATGTATAGATAATAGGATTCATAAAAGGAGTGATAAGGACATCAAAGATGGCTAAAAACTTATCTATGGGTAAGGTAGGGAATGGCCACACATAGATAATAATGCAAGGACCAAAGAAAAAAAACACCACCATAACATGAGCTGACAGAGTGGATAGAGCCTTGGATGAACCACCTGAAGAGTGCTTGCGAACCGTGACCAGAATGAAGATGTAAGACGCCATCAAGATGAAGAAAGTGCCCGTGGAGATGAAACCACTGTTGGCAGTGACCAGAAACTCCAGTCTGTATGTGTCTGTACATGCAAGTTTGATGAACCGAGGGAAGTCACAATAAAAGCTGTCCATTTTGTTGGGACCACAAAAGGGTAAGTTCACAACAAAAGCCAACTGGGCCACCGAGTGGATGAGTCCAATGGTCCAAGCAGCAGCCAAAAGAGAAACACACATTCTGAGGCTCATGATGGTCAAATAGTGGAGGGGCTTACAGATAGCAATGTATCGATCATAGGCCATGACTATCAGTAGCACCATCTCTGTCCCACCAACAGTGTGAATAAAGAACATCTGCGTAATGCACCCTTTCAAGGAGATGGCTTTGTGTTTTCTGAAAAAGTCATAAATCATCTTCGGGGTTGCAATGCTGGAAACACCTGTGTCAATGAAGGAGAGATTGGCCAGCAAAAAGTACATCGGGGAATGTAAGTGATGGTCTGAGATGATTGTGAGCACAATGAGAAGGTTTCCTAACATACTTGCGATATAAAATATTGTGAAAAACAGAAAAAGAAGAATCTGAAACTCCCAAACACTAGTGAGGCCCAGCAGCAAAAATTCAGACACCACTGAGTAATTTCCTCCATCCATCAACTCCGTGGGCAAAGTTGACCCTGAAGTTACCTGAAAAGCAGAGAAGGGAGAAAAATACAATTTTTAAGTTGAAAGGGAATTCCTGGCTATGGAAATACACAAAAGCCAAAAATCAAAGATCAGCATGCCATTTTGCAGTTGCTTAGAGTCCGTACATTACAAGATACACAAACAAGCAGCACCATATTTAGATACTAGACATTATTTAATCACATGCCTCAAATTTAGTGTGGACTTTAGTATACGATAAAGACGGAAAAGTGTAAGTAGGAACCAAGGCGGTGCCGATGGGTAAGAGTGGCAGGAATGGGGAAAGAAGCAGCAGGAAAGATAAGCAGAGGCTTTGGTGGCAGATTAAGATCATGGGACTTTATCTTAAGGAAAATTAAAGGCATTAAGCATTTTAAGGCACAAGATCAGATTTAGTTGTAGAAAGATTGCTGTTAAGTTATACCTGAAAATGTTATGGGAGAAAGTGAGAAGATCACATTTTTCCTTTAAAAAGAATCATTTCACTGAAAGGCGCTAAAGGAAATCTAAGGAGGGTACTAGAGCAGCTGGAAATAAAGTACTAGAGGGACCACAGTCAGTTGCAAAGGCAAAACCTAGAACTGCTGGGTGAGTAGAGAAAGGTGAAAGACCAACTGAAGCATGCCTATAACCAGCAGGTCCAACATCTCAGTGCTACCTTAGAGATCTGATAGAATGTCCCCATAGTCATCACCAGTAACTTCAGATTGGGCTGCCTTCCCACTGACCCTGTGTTCTGAAGTGAGATTAATGAAACCTTGCTGCTCCTTGCCCTGTCCAATATAATCAGACTGAGGTTACAGAAATATAAACTCATGCAGTGCAGAAACCTTTTTATTGAAGCCTTTAACAGAGAACACCATGGCACTGCCATGGAAAAAAGACAGATTTTTAGTTACATATGTATGTTCTATTCCTTACTTGTTAAAATTACTCCTATGTAATTTATAGTGTCTCTTTGGTAGTATGAATGAAATATCTTCTCTCATAATCATTTCTAGATTCTTCTTTATTTCTCTTTGTCTACTAGATGTAGCCACCTAACTTTATTCTGTGATTGGATGTAATCCTTTTTTACTGAAATATTTTCAGTTATCTAGGTTTACAGTGATATCATCAGAAAAAAGATAACTTTTCATATTTCATTGCTAGTTTAAGACATTTTTCATTTCATCATCCTATTTTCGTGAAAGTCCTTCTGTTCTTTTCAAGTTTATTTTTCCTTTTTCAGTGATACCATTCTTTACTCTTATTTTAAAATAAGGTGCCAATGTTTTCCCTATCAAAATGTTCTATTTTTTTCCTACTCGTCCCAGCACCAACTAAGATGAGACCTTTAAAATACTTTCAAGTCCCTCTTCTTACCACCTCTCCTATTTACATGCAGTCATTTCTTCTTTAGCCTTCTTGAGCTTCCATTTGGTTCCATATTATGCCTCCTAAGTCTATTCTTCCTCTTTTGTTTTCCTTCATGATTTCCATCTCATTATCGTTACCTTATGTGCATTAAGATACCCATTGCACTTAACCTTCCGGTGATTTTATATATTATCATCTTTTCTTTAGATTCATCTGAACTGCTCTGCTCCAGAGAGTATTGCTTACATGGCACTTGAATCCCTTTATTTGTAATTATTTATTGTTATTTGTTGTTATTTTTTATTGAAATTGGCATCTGCTTCTTCCATCAGCCCTATATCCAATATCATATGTACTTAGTATCATCTATACTTAATATGTGCTTAACACACCTAAATTTTAATATTTTAGATGACTCCTCAGAAATCTTATCTATCAACCATCCAATTCCAAAATTTATTCAATATATCCAGTTGATTTCTTTCCAGGGATATAAAGACCACCTAATAAGTAGTGTTAGACTCTTTGTTAAGTGTTATTGAAATAATAAATCATTGCTTAAAAGTGCCTTAAAATATTTGAAATTAATAAATATCATACAATGGGAGTGTAAAGTAAACTGTAACTCTCAATGACAATCTTCTTAGTTATTGCTTTGTGAGGAAGTGATTAAAAAAAAAAAAAGCTGACTTGAGAGTTTAGTTTTTTAAGGAAGGTTCTAAACCCAAAATAAATTTTATCTTAAATATTGTCTGTCACAACATAGGTTGATCTTAAGGACAAATGAAATTTCCTCCAAAAAGAAAAAAAACTAAGTTTAAAAATGAAAACCCAGCTCTTTCCAAATATCCAAACTTGGGGGTATTGTATAGTTTATATAAATGAGTTTGTTCACTTTTTTTCTTGTTTCAGTGTTGTAGAGAAACAGAAAGAAGTGAAATATTCGCTGAAAATGAAAACTCGTAAACCAGACTGCTGGGTTTAAACTCGACTCAGTCACTTTCCTTATCACTTACTCTGACCTTGATTAAGATACTTAATCTCATTGTATCTAAACTTACTATTCTGTTGAATTGGAGTAATAATAGTTCCAGCCTCTAAAATTGTAATGAGAAAAGGATTTGGTACATAGTGAGAACTCAATAGTTGTTTGCTATAATGAAATAATTATAAACTTCCTTAGTGCAACTAAACTTTCCTGGTAATCCTCCTAATTCTCAAACTCCTTTTGTTAATTCTCAGTTTTCTATCTTTAGTTTACGATATGCATAACAATATTATTTAAGGCTTTGCTTGTTCTCTGCTCCTAATATACATTCAGTGTAACCTAATTATACCTTCAACTGAAACTTGACCATTGTGTGAAAGACAATAGATGAAAGAGGGTCTAATAGTTTCAGTAGCATTAAACTGTTCAATTTGAGTAGGTATCTCATTCATTCCTTACTACTTCCTAAATAATAGTCGTATTCCCCACAGCATACGAAACACTATATCCTACATGTTTGTATGTTAATCATAGATATGTAAAACTTCACATGAGCACAACAAAACACATAATCATCTCTCTATCCAGGGGGGTTTTTCCTCCAGATCTACTATGTTATTGCAAGTGTCTCATCCACCCTGCGTTCTCGCAAACCTTCCATTTTTTCACTAACTACTTTGGTGTTTTGGTGCCAAATTCCCAATGTGGGGGATGTCTCACAATTCAACACAATTCTGGTGCTGTTTCCCCGGGTGGCTTCAGACTCCACAGGTTACGGGCTTAGTCACACAAGACTGCCCTCTCCCCACACACTTCAGTCCAGGGTGTCACCTGGGCTTCTGGCCAACCAGTTGTAGAAGGAGGTTCCAAGGACCCTTTCCTTGGTTTCAATTAATTTTCTCAAACAGCTCTCAGAACTTAGAGAAATGTTTTCCTTCCTAGTTTATCAGTTAATATGAAAGCATATAACTCAGGAAGCGCCAGCTGGAAAAGGCATGCATTTCAATACCCTGTCCTGGAGTACCACTCTCCTAGCACTGCCACAGATTCACCAGCTGTCCTTTTGGATTTTTATGGAGACTTCATTACTTAGACAGCATTGATTAAATCATTGGTCTCTGGCAATTATTCAACCTCCAGGTCATCCAGAGTCCTGATAGAGTGGAATGAAAGCTCCAGTCCTCTAATTACTTAATTGGTTCCCCTAGCAATCAGTTCCCAAGCTTAGGTGCAAAGGCAACCTCATTGACATAATAAAAGACACTGTAGTTTCTCCTGGGCTTAGAAAATTTCAAGGGCTTTGTGCCCTTTAGGAGTTCTGTGCCAGAAACAGAAAAAAAAAAGACCAAATATATATTTCTTAATATAAATCATATCACCACACTAGCAATAGCTAAAGTCCTACAACACAGAACAACTGATCTCCCCTCAACTAATCTGAACATGTTCATCAGATTATTCTTCCTAAGTAGTACTTTGGTTATATAGCTAACATCACCAAAATGTGTTAAGTGGTTTCATTGTCTCTAAAAGTACAAATACTAACGTAGAATGCGCTGCTATAATTTGACTACACACCATCTTCCCAGATGTTCTTCCTTTATTCTCCTATTTTCAAGAAATGTTTCTCCCTCCTATCTGATCTACTTCCCTTTGATGATCTCCTCCTTAATTCCTTGCAGTTCCAGCTGTCCCCTCTACTTTCTTAGAGTCAGGTCTCAGGAAGATCACCAAATGCCTCAGAGTAGACAAATCTTCATCCTTATTATCTGTTTGCTTCATTTACATGATTCACCTTTTCCTACTTTCTGAGAAACAGTGTAGATGGTGGGATGTGCAAAGACTTTGTCATTTCTCCCTATTGGTAATGTCTATTCTATAAGCTGTACCTAAAGAAGATAATTCTTCAAATTGGAGTTTTAACTAGAGTTGTAGAAGAAATATTTCTGGACAATGAACTAGAGATGCCTCCCCAGTCACAGAGTTTGGCCTAAGTGCAATTAACATACTAATGCAGGCACAGTTGACAAGTCAGATTCATGGCCCAGTATCAGCACTCCGAAACAGAGCTGCAGATAACAGGTCAGGCTGGACTGTGTCCTTGGAAAGTTACCTCCCTGCAAAACTCCCCCTTTCCTGTGGGAACCAGCCTTCAAACACATGGTTTGTATGGTTTTTTTACCCATGTAGCAATGCAGTGATAGTAAAGTATAAAAAGAGCTCCCAGCCTTTGTTTGGGGCCCAGATTTTCAGAGAAAGGTACTGTCTGGGTCCATATGCATATGAATCTGGAATAAAGCACCTGGTCTCCAGAAATCCTTGAGTACTGCCTGATTTATCCTCCCATAGCCTGGATTACCAGTCAGAGTAATTTCCGTAACAGAGTCACTAACAAAAGAGAGAATGTAAATCACCTTAGTTTAGAGGCCAAAAGATAGATCATGCCTAAATATAGAGTGCAGAACTTTATTTTAAATATATGCAAAAATGTGAATCTAAAGTGTGCTTTGGCAATATTGGTTCACACACTATATATGCACTGTTCATATACAATTGTGAACCAATGCTACCTTAATAAAAAATATATATATATTAAAATAGAACCTGTTTTTGGCATCCTTTCAAGGATGGTTTTCTTCACTCCTCTCCAAACTCTCATAGTCATTAGGGTGATTATTTAGAACTATTTACTCCTGCTAAAGCCTCAGCAGAGACTGAAACTATTATTATCCCTCAAATACTGGTCTTTCATACATATGAAAAATGCCCAAAAATCACAGATTAAATTTACTAGTTAATGATGCAACCATAGAAATATTTTTTAAAAACTTATTATACCTCTCCCTAATCTTATGGTATCTAGAATAAATTAGCACTTTTTACTATTAATGGCCTCTCCTTTCTCAACTCTTTTTAATATATTAGTAGTTCTTTGATTCTCTCTACTATCTATACATCATTTCCATTCCCTTGCTATCTATACATCATTTCCATTCCCTTGCTATCTATACATCATTTCCATTCCCTTGCTATCTATACATCATTTCCATTCCCTTGCTAATGAATCTTCATTATAAAAATTTTATAATAATAGTCTGTCAATTATAAAAACAATACAATTATTTCCTGAATCTTATAATCATACATCTATTGATTTCTATCTCATATTAGTTTTAGAAACACTGATTTATATATATGGTAATGTTATATTAATATTTTATATATTGTAGCTATACTGTACCCTCTGGAAATAAAGATACTGTTTGTTAGACTCACTAGTCATTACAATTAGCCATATGAATTATAAACTCATCTAAACTGAAAATGCTCCTTTTCTCTCATAATTTGCAAATAAGACTATTTCTTCAAATTCTGTCCTACAATAAATGCTGTTAATCTCTGTTAATCATTTCCTACAAGGTATAAATACAAAAATTTATAACATTGATTTGCTTTAAGTTCACATCTTAAAAGGTAATACTCTGTAAAAAACCCTTTGTCTTTTATTGCATGATAACCACAGATGAAGATAGAAAAGAAAATATTATACATATTTTACAGATTATGAAAGTCAAAGAAATTAAATGAATTGCCTAAATTTTCACAGATAAATGGCAAAATAATTCCAAGTTCTTACAATTGTTGTAAAGATGCAAGTGACTAAAAGAAGTACCTGAACAAGATGTCAAAAATTTAATGGTTGATATCCTCCTATGAAGAGGATGTGGGTGATCTCTTTTCATACTCAAGAATAAAGTGTCTTTACTTCCTATTTTCAAAGAAAAGCAGTAAGAACTAGAACTCTCTTACCTGAGTTAGACCAAAAAAATCTAATTTCCTCAAATGGTAGATCAATTTCCTCTAAATTTCATGAGACGATAGAAAGCTTAGATTATGGGATCTATAATTTCTAAAAGAAAAAAAGCAAGAATTAGATACTGAAAATGGGAGTTATATGTGATATTAAACTGATATTGGATATAGGGCTGCTGGAAGAAGCAGATGCTAATTTCAATAAAAAAATAACAACAGCCTGTAAAGAGATTCAAGTGCCATATAAGCAAGACCCTCTGGAGCAGAGGGTTTTATAAAAACACAGAAACTGAAAATATCACTTAGGAACTTACATACTATAAAAAACTAAAAGGGAATATAGAATGGAGAAGAAGAAAGGAATCAGAAAGAAAGAAGGTAAAAATATGCTGTTTGCCCCTCCTAGAATTAATTTTAGTCAAAACCTCACCCTTCAGAAGGAGAATCCAGCTTAATGCCATCTCTTCCAAAAATATTTTCCCCAAGAGCCATAGTTTGCTCCTCTTGATGCTCCTCTCCCCATGCCTGACCTAGAAGTTGTTAGGTCTGTAACAACTAAATATGTTAAATAACAACTAAACTGTAGATTAAGTTAAGAGAGAAAATATTCATTACTGAGCAAACAATGGCGAAAGGTCCAAGTATAGGCCAGAGTAGCATTCAGTCTGCTGCACAGTAAAATTGTTTTACATACAGCTTCGTACTTGAAATAGAAGCATGTTTCTAGGTTCAAAAAAACAATTTCACATTTATTTTGCAAAACAAAGAGCTTTAATGTTGTTTTTCTCAAGCAAAATTATTCTCATTAACAACATTGAATATTGGTGACCAAATGATGGTGTGAGTCTTGGGAATAGCCAGCCCGCCTTTGATTGGATTTTCCTGGGAATTAAACCTCAGAGTTCACACTGGTTTTCACCCAGGGAATAACAGAACAAAAGAATAGAAGAAAGGTATATACCAGATTTAATGGTGACTTATAAGGATGTACAGAAATATTTTTGCTTTAATTGAGTCAACAGAAATAATTGAAAAACTAACATTTTAGGATGCTGGTGAAGCAGCTGGAAGGGAAAACCGCTTTACTCTTGTACTAACTAGAGATTTCACGGCAACAAAACATTCTCTTCAATGAGAATATGGAGGTAGCAATAAATGGAAAATTACAGAACTTAGAGCTATCTTTTACATTAGCAATTTTGGCCTTCTAGATGCTTTTCAGTTTACACAACCCAAACCCAGGATCTTAGACTATAGAAAGTTTTCATCGTAGTGCTGTCAAGTTGTATTTTAATTATTTGAATATAAGAGTTTAATTATTTGAATATAAGAGTTTAATTATTTGAATATAAGAGTTTAATTATTAGAATTTAAAAAGTTTCATTATTGGAATACAAGAGGAATGGTTATGTCACAAGGTTTTAAAATTAACACACCTTTTCCATAAAGAATCTGCCTTGACTCTTCTGCTTTTCTTTTAGAGTCGTATAGTCTTTTCTACCATTTTTCTTATTAGGTTCTATTTCTCCTATTACCGTCATTCTTCAGGTTTTAATGCTTCAAATTAACCCTTACAAAGTACTTAAATGTTCAGCATCAGCACCACCAACCCGCCTTAATATGATCAGCAGAGGCAAGCAAGCAGTGCTTTGCACTGCACAGAACACATAGTTGATATCTAATAAATATTTGTTTTTAAAATATGTTTGACTAACTTTTTTCTGATGTAGTTTAGAGTAGCATTTATAATCAATCAGTATATCCATATGCTTCATCATTCACAGACAAAGCCTCTCCTGCTGTTATTAAATTCAGTAAAGTAAAGCTATTGCTGGGCTTTGCAAATTTGTAGAGAATGTGAAAATGACTTTAAAAATCCATCTGTATGCTGTGTATAAGATACATACCTAAAAATATAAAGATACAGAAAAAGTATAAAATAATAGGGAAATGCTATGCCATAAAAACTAGCAAACTGTATTTATTATCAGACAATGTATCGGTCAATCAAAAGACATTACTAGAAGCAAAGGTTCAGTTCACCGGAAACTTATGGACAAGTTTTAACTTATACACAGCTAGTATAAAAGTCTCGAAATATATGAAACAAAAGTTAATTAATAGCAGCATTTTCCAACATAGTAGAAAAATTCAATATATTCCTTATACCATCTATAGTAGGTTTTGAAAAACAGCTATAGCTTTGAGCTGTTGTGAACAATGCTAATGATTAAATAAACAACTGTAATCTTTGAAATATGTGGAACTCTGTACCCAAAATTAAAGAATACACATTTTTTAAATACACATGGAGCAATTACAAAAATTTACCAAGCACAAAAACATAAGTCTTAACATATTTCAAACAACTACTATTCAGGAGACCTGACCCTCTGATCACAGTACTTCCAAGATATAATCTTATAAACATCTTTTCTAATTCTTACGCATTTTCAAATTTAGAACTTCTAAATAATTAGTACTTCAATGAAAGAGACTGTAAAAATTATAAAATGTTCAGAACTGAACTTCTGGGGTATGAAAGTGCACATGTACTTTAATGAAAATGCACATGAGGAAAGAGGAAAAAGGATTAAATATCTAATTTTTCAATTTAAGAAAAAAAGGAATAGAATAAACTCAGAGAAAGTGGAATAGACAAGAGCAAAAATTAAAAGCCCTGAAATTAAATATAAAATAGAGACGAGCAATATAACCAGTAGTTGGTTCTTTGACTAGACTAAGAAGTAGATGACCAGATTAAACTTATCAAGCAAACATAATCATATATTTGTATGTCTTCTTTCAAAACATTTGTTCAAGTCCTTTGACCATCTTTTAATGAGTACTTGGACACTTTTTTGCTACTCAGTTGTTTGTGTTCCTTAATATTTTCAAATATTTTCTCACATTCCACAAGTAGTCGTTTCACTCAATTAGTGATTCCCTTTGTTATCCAGAAGCTTTTTAGTTTAATGTAATCCCATTTGTTGATGATTGCTTTTGCAACCTGTGCATTTCCAATGCTTTTTGGATACCTGTGTTGTATCTAAGAAATCATAGCCAAGACAAACTTCAAGAGGCTTTTCCCTTATGTTTTCACCTATATATTTTATAGGATTTACTTTATAAGCCTTTATCCATTGAGTTGATTTATGTGCATGGTATAAGTTAAGACCCTATTTCATTTTTTAATATATGAGTATCCAGTTTTCCCAGCACAATTTGTGAAAGAGACTATCTTTTCCTCATTGTGTGTTCTTAGCACTCATTTCAAAAGTCAGCTGATGGTACATGCGTGGATTTATTTCTGGGCTCTCTGTTCTGTTCCATTGGTCTCCATGTCTGTTTTAATGCCAGTACCATACTATTTTAATTACTAGAGCTTTGTCTTATAATTTGAAATCATATTTTTTCTCATAAGTCTTTTATAACCAGTTAATGGGTCAGCACAGAAGGGGAAAAAATAGGCAACTCCTGCTTCTTTAGCAAACACAACCTAAGCTGGTTACTGCATGTACATGATGTAGAAGTCATCTTTCACAATCAAGACCAAGTGCTATTATCAGCTCTGGGGTGCTTTCTGACTGCTAATTTCGCTGAATCAGGAATTAACAATGAACATCCCATGTGCATCCCAAAGTCATGAAGACTCCAGTGTGCTTCCTGGCAACTGCCTGTCTCTTCTACATCATGACTATCATCTCTGAATATCTGACACTCTCTCTGGCCCTGTTTGAAGATCAATTTAAGTTCCCTGCAGAATAATTTTCAAATCCTTCCCATTAACACAGCTACTATTCTCAACTATTTCTCATCCTCTGGATGCCCTCTAATCCTGTACCCAATGGTGGTTTCAAACTGTGATTTAGTTTCCAGAAAATATCTTAGCAAAACATGGAAATTTGATTGAATCTGTTCTGCCTGTCCTTTCTCCCCACCTGTTCTCTAGCAGATCTGAAAGAACAGCATCTTCAGGAAAAAAAATCACATCTAGCACATGCAGCCATTTTTATTCCTCCTGGTAGAAAAAGATGTTAATTAGACAGAACAGGAAGGGCCAATATGAGTCTTGTCTATGCTGGAATTGGTCTCATAGAAAAAGATTGATTTTCCCAGAGCAACATAGGAGGCAGCTAATGGTCACTGAGGGGAAGGGAATCCCTCAAGAATAAACAAGCTTTATCAAAATATTTTCTTTTGTAAGGGCTTGGGGCAAGATGACATCCTAAGACTCATGAAAATACCCTTTAATATCATTCTAATAATGTTTTTTGTTGTCCCATAATATACAGATAAAGACAGACATAAACACACAACTGGATACTTACTTTCTAGGTATATATGCCTTTGGCAGGTTGCAAAAAATGAAAAACAAGCATATTCTGGGGTCTAGCAAATACAACAATGATACAAGAAAAAGAGTCAGCAAAAATAAAAAGGTCCTTTTCTTAACCCTAGCCTGAATTCACTCTGTTAGTCTATCTAAAGGTGTCATCACTATTTTTAACTCTAAATGTCTATTTCTCAACCAAATTAATACAAGATTTTTAAGAGTTGGCGTACATTTTCTGTTTCAAATGTGGCCTCTAATTTATGTAGTTAGTGCTCTCAACAAAATATTTATCTTAAAATGTTCATAGACCATTGATCAAGATGATAGGGGAAAGAGTAAAAGAATCATAAGTAATCAAATTACTTCTGTACCTGAGCAATATCTATGGTATATATACACCATGTCTTCTTTTTTTTTTACTGTTTTTTTATTAAAATATTTTAAAATTTACATATACTTGCCATTAATTGTAATCCCCATGTATTCCCCATCACCATCTCACCAGTGCACCATCACCTCAGTCCCTCATGTTCCCATAATCCACTCCTCTGTCATTGTACAGTAAAGTTATTTCCATAACTTGGCTATGATAGAAGTGCTGCAATGAACATAGGCATGCATATATCCCTTCAAATTAGTATTTTTGCATTCATCAGGAAGATATCTAGGAATGGGACTGCTGGTGTGCGGTAGATTTATTTTTAGTGTTTTGAAAAAACTGTTACCCATAGTCTACATATGGATAGTAGACAGAGTCCCACCAACAGTGTACAGGAGTTCTTTTTGCTCTAAGTCTGTGCCAACACTTGTTGTTTCTGATCTTTTTGCCATGAGTCATCACTACACATGTGAGGTAGTATTTGATTATAGTTTTGATTTGCCTTTTCCTAATGACAAGTTACGATGAGGATTTTTTCATGTGCTTATTAGCTGTCTGTATATCTTTGCAGCAACATGGGTGGACTAGAAAGAGATTATGATAAGTAAAATAAGTCAGAGAACAAAGACAAGTACCAAATGGTTTCTCTCATATGTGGAATGTAAAAGAAAAAAAAGTAATAAAACTAAACCCAGACAAACCCAGAAATCTGACTGTAGAATTGAGCCCACCAAGGCAGAGAAAGGAAAGAAAGCAGAAGTTGGAGCAGGCACAATGGATGAAGGTGGAGAACTTTCAGTGCCTTAGTGGTGGGTATGGTAAGCAAACTGCAAACCAATCTTGTAAATCAATGTTGCCACAGTTTTAAAAAGCTGTACAAAGAAAGAGGATGTTCACCATAGGAATAATAATTATTATTACCATAATTATTATTTCTACATCATAAGGAAAGAGGCTGTTTCCACAGCTTGAATGTTGAGTATTAAATAACAAATGTAAAGTGCTTAACACGTATCTGGCAGTTTTTAAGTGCTTAATAATTATTTGTTGTTCCTATTATTCTAGTTGCTCTTAGCATCCCAAGTGTAGCACTCCAGACTCAAAAAGATAACAGCGAAGCAAGTCAGAAGGCAAAAGAAAAATACCAGATGGTTCCTCCCTTAGGAGGAACATAAGGGAACCAAATGAGGATCAAGGAAAGGAATAAGAA
>JAGFMF010012103.1:502495-573838 GCA_019455555.1 Galemys pyrenaicus
TTCCATAATGGTTGGACCATCTTGCATTCCCACCAGCAGTGTAAGAGAGTTCCTTTTTCTCCACATCCTCGCCAACATTTGTTGTTGCTAATTTTTTTTATAAGGCCACATAATCTTATAATGACTTAAAAGATAACAATCTAGCTCATTATTTCTCTTTTAAATTTTTTAACTGTATTTTTTATCATGGTAACTTTGGTATACAACAGCGTAGAGTCACAGTTATAGGCTCACGCGTTCAGATGCATGTTACCCCACCACATCCACCACTAACACCCATAGACTCCCACTGGGTCTCATCCACTTTACCCCACCCTCACCATCCCCATTCTGGTAGTTTCATCTCTACAGTCAGATTTCTAGGGCTTGTTTGGTTTGGCTTTGTCTCTTTCTTTGTTTGGTTCTCTGTATTCCACAAGAGTGAAATCATCTGGTATTTGTCTTTTCTTTCTCTTTCTGCCTTATTTCACTTAGCATACTACCGTCCAGTTCCATCCATGCTGTTGGAAGTAGAAAGATTTCATCTTTCTGGTTTTTGCTGATTAATAGTGTTTCATAGTGCAGAAATATGCCATCTTCCTAATCTACTCATCTGTCTTTGGGCACATAGGACATTTGCATAACTTAGCTGTTGTAAATAGTGCTGTAATAAACATAGAAGTGCTTCTATCTCTTCAAATTAGTGTTTTTGCATTCTTCCACTAGATGTTTACAACTGAGATTGCTGGATCATATGATGGATCCATTTTATTGGGGGAGTGGGAAAGGCTTAGAGATTTGAAATATAACTTTATTCTGATTCTAAATGAAAAGGAATGAAATTGATTGGAACAAACAAGATTTTACCACTGAGTGTTGTGATGTGACTGTATATAGCAATCTTATATCTGAGAAACAGCTGTTTATCTAAACAGCTATGTTAAGTAAGAAAAAATAAAGGCTCTTCTAACTGTCACATTCTCTCTGAAGCCCAGTCATCTCCTTCAACATCCCAAAGATTTAAGCACATGTTCTGCTGAGCTGTATTATAAAGTGGCAGGTACTCTGTACCTCCAACATCACAAGACAGCTGCTTATAAAACTAGACTTCTGAGGCTGGCTCCAGCTCCATTCTCTCACAGTTCTTCATCCTCATCCAGAAGAGCAGTTCTCTAAACAACCTCTAACTCATGATGTAGTTCCTCTTACTTATTTTTGAACTTGCTTTCCTTACTGTTAAAGTCCCTACAGACATCACTGAAGTCAATGTCACAGAGGAAATCTGGTTTCTAACTGTGCTTTGTAACGATAAAAATCCATAGGCTCCTTAACGAATGGCTGTGGAGGCTGATTTTGATAGAGTGTGGCTGCCACCTAGTGTGTCATTTGTGACCAACACGCCAATGCTCAACCTTATTCTAAGACCTAACAAATAACTGCAAAAATAAAGCAAAGCCTAGAGCATGTTATACAAAGATATGAGAGCTACATAAACTTTCAATGCAGAATCCCTAATTAGACCACCAGGCACAATCCATGCTGAACCTCCCTGGGTAGAAATCTGCTCCTATAGAACTTAGTGCCTGAAGGAACACAGAACAAATGCTGACTGGCAGCATGAAGGAGAGAGAAGTATGTCCACTTCTTCCAAACCCACCCATCCCACAAAGTCGGTGGATGTACATCCATCCACAAGGAAACAAAGTTCAAAAGAAGGGTGAGTGAGACTCCCATTTTCCATTCTAAAAACACACAGTCTTTAAAAAGGACAAACTGCAAATTGCCGAGAATGTAATGTTAAATAAACAGTAACAGCAGGAAGGACAAAGAACTTTGCTCCTTTGACTCCAGTTGGAAAGAACTCTAAACTCAGCATTCCAGAGGGCCCTGCAGGGTCAAATCCAGGCCTGGACTTTGTATGAGATGGCACTCGTCTCTTTCCCTGTCCTGACCCCCCAACTTCCTTATTAGTTTCTCTGGGAAGATTGTCTTAATAAGTCGTCTGAATACAAATCCTCATCATGACTGGCCATTTGGTCCTGACCAACATGCTCAACAAGCTTGCTTCTGACTCAGGGTACTGTCTGACCTTCCTGCCTCCAGGTCTCTGTTCAAATGCCATCATCCCATCAGAGAAACCTTCCTGATGAACTTCCCCACCCTACCCCTCCATAGAACGGCCTTCTAGCTCTGCTCCTATTGCCTTCCATCTCGGTACCTTGCTTTTCTTTCTCTTCATAGCACCAGTGACTCTCTGGAGCATATCTTTATCTTTCTGTTTATTGACTATTTCCCCAGCTGTGTCTCAGCTGTCTGCTCCACAAGAGCAGGGGTTTTGTCTCTTTATTGCAGAGCAGAATGCTTAATGGTACTCAATAAAAATCACTTAAATCATTATTGTTTACTATAGCAAGGAAATGTAGTAGTGGAAATTTTGGGTCAAAGAATAAAATTTCATTATTGAAACTTAGAATCTTTAAACTCACTTTTTGTTATTTTTAAACAGTTACTAACCAGAATAAATATTGAACTAGTGTTGCATGACCTTCCTGCAGGAACTCCAAAAACTACTGTCACTTTCCAAGTTCTTCCTGAGAATTTAACATCTTTTTGGATAATACAAATAAAAATAATTTCAATGGAACAATAAGATAATTAAAGAAAACAGACTGGCAAAATACAACAGAAATAGCTAAGGGTTTATTTCTGACTCTATTCTATTCCATTGGTCTGTTTCTGTTTCTATCCAGTACCATACTACATTGATCATTATAACTTTATCATATAGTTTGAAGTCAGGGGGCATAATGTCTCTCTCATTTTTCTTTTTTTCTCTTAGGATTGCTTTGGCTATTTTGTGGTTCCATACAAATTTTAGAATTATTCTATTTCCTTGAAAAATGCCATTAGGATTTTGACAGACATTATGTTGAATCTGTAAATTGCTTTAGGTAATAGGTCATAGAATGTTCAAGTTCCTTGCGAGAATTTAATGAGCTAATGTATAGAAAGCACTTAGCACATGTCTGTTTTTACCCATTCTCCCTTTTGTAGATTGAAATTTTAAAGAGTAGAACAAACTATGTTTCTTCTTCATGCAAAACCCTCCATGGACTTCTAATTCTGCTCAGAGTAAAACTTAAAACTACGAGTGATTTGCAAGGCCCTATGTAATCTGACCAGTCTTGCCTTTCCCAGCGCTCCTATCATTCTCCTCCTATATGCCCCCTCAGGGTCTTTTTCACTCACTGTTCCTCCTGTTTGGGATCTTCTTCCACTGTTCCTCAGATGTCACCACCTCAATGGGTCTTACTCAATTAAAACCTCAATCACCACTACCTCTTCCTACTCAATTGTGTTACCAATAAATGTTTTGTTTTGCTAGCAATGGCTTTCTTAAGTACATAAAATCATGCTTTGGGGAGCAGGATTGGAGTCTGAGGACCCTACGTGGGTTCTTTCTCAGTTCTTGTGTCTGGCAAAGAAATAATTCAAGCTCTAGACTGAAGTCACAGTAAAACAAGAGATCTATTGATAGGTAGGTAGAAAGAAGAACAGGAAAGCTCTGAGTGGAGAGGGGCCCCAAGTGGGTAGTCACTGAGGTTTGATTTGAGGGTTGATTATTGGGTGTCTTCAGTTGTGTCTCTTTCTGATAAGCTGTGTCCACAGGGTCTCCTATTCTACCTAGATCCACTGAGTTTGCCCACTTTACCAGCCTACCTTCCCAAGACTAGCCTTGGTCTGTTGCTCTAGCATTGTGTTACTGTGATAGTGTTCTGAATTCTCCAATCAGACTGATAAATGGACCTAAGGCACCAGGGCTTGGGGTTGAGGGGCAGGGACAAGGCAAGAGAGAGAAGAAGGACGCCCCACTCGTTCCAACTGCATATTTCTTAATCAGGCTAATAAGTGGACTTAGAGGCTTGGAACACCCTTTTCCTAACTGACTGCCTATACCCATTTCCCAACTCCTTCATTTTATATGTTTGTTTTTTTAAAGATTTTATTTATTTGTGCATATAAGAACTGGGGTACAGGCCAGAGGCATGGGGGGTGAGAGGATTCACCAGAGACAGAGTGGGGAGCAGAACAGACAGATGCAATGAAATATGCTGCTAAGGGGAGCAGCGGGCGCAGCAGGAGAGGTCTGCTGTGCTATGTGGGTCCTCTCCCTGGCCAGGGATTGAACTGATCTGCAGTGGCTGAGGAAGCCCCACAGTGCAGTGCTCAACCCCTTGTGCCACCAGGGAGGCCCACCTCCTTCATTTTGTTTTTGCCATTTAAACATTATCACATGATCTTATTCTGAAAGGAAAACTTTGATTAAAAATAAAGTAAAAATAAATATTGCCAGCCTGAATTACTGAAGAATTATCATTTAACAATATAAAGGAGAAAAGGGTAGTAGATGAGGGAATTTCTTACAAACTTTTTCACAAATGTCACCTTTTCTTCTTAAAATGAATGCTTTCTAGATCGAGGTGAAATATCCTACACAAATATTCTCAAAAAGAACTTGAAAGAATTGTCAACAATATTAAGAATTGTCAACAATATTAAGACCACATTTATTCAACCAATTTCATTACTGTACCACCTCCCTTCTCACCCACCATATGCAGCCAGATTAGAACTGGCTCATGTTCAGACAAAAAAAAAATTCAAAATTCCAATGGAATTAATAACTCATCTGTATCAAAAACCCACAATCATCGGGCTTCTCCCCCTCCAGACCATCTCTGAGCTAACATGAAAACACCAATTCCTGTTTTCAGAGTAGAACCTAAGAAATGGTCATTGTTGGTCAGACCCAATCTTGGCAAAGAATGGACAGACAGACTGAAATAAGTACTGTCTATTTGGGAGGGAGGAAGGAAAAGAAAATGGGAGGGAGGAGGGAGTAGCATGGAGAGAGGTGGACTCTGGTACCTGTGCAGGGACTGGCTGGAGAAGGGAGGAAGCCAAGGGGACCCAGGTGAGAGTGTCTCTGCAGACCAGATGATGAATTTGCACATAATGGGAGCAGTAGGGAGTTCCATCCCCTCCCTCCTCATCCTAACTGGAGGCCCTCAGGACTCTTTTCCAAGAGCTGGAATGCAAATATAAATACTAAAACAGCCTGGTAAGGAGCCAACTTCCCCTGCACGAAGGCAAGGAAGCATAATCCCAGCCCTCTGCGCTGCAGTGGGGAAGACTTGTAAGACCTATAATGCTAAGTAAGCACTCTTGTCCCATCCTTATTTTAGGTTTTCTTTAGCCCTTAGCATCATCTGACACTAGATAAGTTTTGTCTGGGTTGGTTTTTGTTTTGTTTGTCCTCCTCTTCCTCTCCTTCTCCTTTTCTTTCTCCCTCTCCTTCCCGCTCCCCAACACACACAAACACTTTTGAATGAAGATCCAAGAGAATAGAGATTGATTCCTCCTGCCACTGCTGTATCCCAGACTCTAGAACCTACAGCAGAGCAAACTGTACCTGCTCAGTAAAAGTTTGTAGAACTTTTGCCCAGTTTTCTTAAAGTGTGATCTACATACTACCTGTTTCTAAGTCACTTGGTGCTTATGGAAAAATGCAGATTCTGAGGCCTACCCCAGATCTCTCAGGTTGGGCCAGGAAATTTTCACCTAGTAGGAAGCACACAAAAGTCTGAGCACTGCTGATCCAGTCCAACCTAGTCACTTTACAGGAAGGGATGGAGGGCCAAGGCCACAGAGCCAGTTTGCAGAAAAACAAAGACTACAACTCTCATTCCACGTTCTTTCCTCTACAGATTATTTTCAAAAATGACGTTAAATTCACAGAAAGAACTTTGAAAATGACAGTAGTCTTTGGAGTTTCTTCAGGAAGACCATGCACACTTGTTCAATATTTATTCTAGTTAAAAGCTGTTCAAAAATAACTAAAAGTGAGTTTAAAGATTCTTTTTTTAAAAAAAAAAGATTGATTTATTTATGCATAGAAGAACTGGGGTACAGGCCAAAGTTGTAGGGGGTGAGCGGATTCACCAGAGACAGAGTGGGGCGCAAAACAGGCGGATCGATGGAAGTACACTACTGAGGAGAGCAGCAGGAAGGCAGGAGAGGTCTGCTGCGCCATGTGGGTCCCCTCCCTGGCCAGGGATCTGACTCACGCAGCAGTGGCTGCTGAAGCTCAACCTCTTTCACCACCAGGAAAGCCAAATTTAAAGATTCTAACTTTTGATAATGAAATTTTATTTTATTCCTTTGATTCAATTTTCCATAACTACATTTCCCTGCTGTAGTAAACAACAAGGATTCATTTAAGTGATTTTTATCAGGTACAACTAGGCATTCTGCTCTATAGCAGCCATACAGAGACAAAAACCATGCTTTTATGGAGCAGACACCCAGGACACAACTGGGGAAATAGTCAATAAATAGATTATTTGAGCTGCTGTCTCCAGGATGAGAGAGCTGCAGAGGAAGGAAATGGTTTGACCCGCATTTTGGCTATGCTTCAAAGCAAAGGCATATGGCATTCTTTCTGGCCCCAGAAGCCTTTTAGGATCCAGTGAAAGTCACATTCCTATCTTCAAAAATTGCATCTGAATCCTGGCTCTTTTATTTACTAAGTAGGGAACTAAGGCAAGTCACTTGACCTTTCTATGCCTCAGTTTTCCCACCTATAAAATGGAAATAACAATAGCGCCTCTCTCCTAGGGTCATTGTGAAAACTAAAGGAGCTAAACTTGGTACAGCATTTAGAGCAGAGCCTGGTACATGGCTAAGGGCTGAAGAGGTTCACGAGCAGCAACAGCAGTTCTAGTCTTTCCCTGCTGCTCTTTGTCTTCGTCACCTTAAGGACTTGCGCTTTCCCACACCAACCACCAGAATCTGCACTGGCCTTTGTGAACCAGGGCACACTGCAGTGGGGGAAGGTTGCCTCCTCGAAGAGGAGGAAGAAAGGTGTGAGTAGTCAGAGAGGGCATGGTGGGTGGAAGGAGAAGAGGGAGAGGCTGGGAGAGCTTCTTCCCCCAGGCTGGAGAGATGAGGAGCTCTGCTGATATAGCAAAGCCCGTTGCTCCTGAGTTGAGGGACGCAGCTGCCTGGTGTCCTTGTGTCCAGGTTTCACAGGAAGTGGAGCTGCCTACCTTCAGGGCTCAGCCCATGAGCCTCTGGGATGAATGGAGGGTCTAAAGACCACAGGGCCCCTCTGATGCTCTGGGCCTTTTAAGGCTCTAGCGTGGGAACAAAATAATTCGGGACGTTGAATTTGCCACCTGGTAGCCAGGGTTGCAAAGTAAATAAATTTGATTTTGAAAAATTAAAAGAGAAAAAGCAGCAGCAGCTATTTCCCAGAGCCACGTATATGGGCACCACAATCCACACCTGCTTCTCCTGCCTTCTGTATTTTGAGTTTTTTCAGGACTTTGTCATTCTCAGAACATTCCACTGCAATTTCCAGAGTGATGTGTCCATGGCACTCTTGGGGCCTTGATTCTGGCTGTGTTTCTGACCCGAATCCATGGGCCTGGTGAGGTGCTGGGGGTGTGGGTCTGTCATTCTTCCTGACCAGCCCGCTCACGGGCACTGCATGACTCAACCTCGGGGCATATGGGGTGTTTGCAGGGAGGTGTGCTTTCCAACAAATGCTATGGTTGTAGTGTGTGCCAGATGCAGCCATGAGGAGGAGAAGCAGCTGGGCAGAGCCTGTCCCTGAGTGCCCCACAGGGCTCAGAGGCTGTAGGGGGCAGCCCAGGAGACCTGGGTCACTTGTCTTGACCACAAAGGAAGGAGATACCTGGTGGGAGCAGAGAAGTAACCCCCCAGCCCAGGCTGAAGGGGCAGGTGGACAGTTGGTGTCAACGACACTCACTCTGGAATCAGCAAGAGGAGACTGACCAGAGGGGTTTGGGGTGAAAGCAGTCTGTGGACCAGTGTGGGTGCTGTGGGATCAGACAGAGAGACCTCCAGGTCAGAAGGTGGGCCTGTGGTCTCGGCTCCATCTTTCTCCAGGGTCAAGCTTTCTAAGCTTTGTTTTCATGAAATCTATAAATACGCCGACAGGTCCCCACCTCCTGGCCAAGCTATTAAAGTGCTCTCTATAGATAAATAAGCTCCTTGCCTAGAAGTCAGATGGAACATCGGGCCAGGTCTGCCTGAGCAACCTTTCTTATCAGAGGCTTCCATACACAAACCTAAGTACACTTCTCAAGAAAAGTGGGATTTTGTGGAGGGGAAGGGGTCATGTTTTCACCTGGGGCCTTACACGAAGGTACTGCAGGTCCTGGTGGGGGAGCAGGCCTGGAGTTACAGGCCTCCAGGGCTTGGGGAGAGGGAGAAGGCCTAGGCTGTGGTCAAGACAGCACTGGGACCTGGGTCCTTGCTGCCCCAGATCTGGTGATCATCAGCCACCCTGCCCCACCCACCAGACCCCATCATACCACGCTCTGGGCCCCGCTTCTGAACCAGGCCCTGCCCCTGCTGGTCCCCGGCCCAGCTCCACCCACCCAGCCACATTCTCTGGCCCTGACCCAGGGCTTTGAGCTTCTCACTTCTAACCAGTTAGCCTTTCGGAAGGTTCTGGGTGCAGCCTGTTTTGGTGTCTAATGACCTCCACTTAAAGGCCTTTCATCCTCCCCAAGCCAGGTGATGCTCCAGGCCCTCCCCAGCTGCAGTTTTGTGCTGCCTGCCAAGCTCTGGATACAGCATTCTTCCCCGTCAGCCCTGAAAATACTAGGCTTTGCCTGTGGCCGCTCTGCTCTTCTCTTCCCCTTCCCGTCCCTCCCTTCTCTTCTCTTCCCTTGCCCACTTCCCTGCCAAACAAGGGAGCGGAACTGGAGCCAGAAGAGTCCCGCCCCTCAGAACACAGATGGGGAGACAGGCCCACAGAATAGAGTTCAGACCGCAGCCAGTTCCCTGCTCTCCGCATGCCTCTGCTGTCTCTGTCCTTCCTGCTCTCCATCCACACCCCAGCCTAAATTGTTACTGTTTATGGATTCCGGGGTCCAGGTACTGGGGTAGCCTAACAGCAGTGTCTGCGAGGTGGGGCTTCCTGGCCCTGGGGCTGGGCAAGCCCAGGACCAGGGGACTGGCAGGTAGCTGGGAGACCCTTTGAAGCCCAGCAGTGCCCATATGTGCTGGTGGGGACTCTGGGGCTGTGAACCTTAGAGGCAGGTCCTGGGGCAGGAGTGGAGATGGCCCACCTGCTGCGCCTACCACGCCTCCCTCCTTCCTGTCTGGAAGGCTCTCTGGTGCTGGGTACCAAGCAGAGGTGGGGCACGCAGGCATTGCCCTGGACCAAGAGGGACACCGACTGGTAGCGAGGACCCTGACCAGGCAAATCCCGTACTGTTTCCTTGGAGAGCACCGTCAGGGTTCAGCAGGGTTCGAGGAACTGCTGCTATGGTCTTACTCCTATCCGCCCGTCCCTCCGAGCCTCTGCCCCATGAGCACTGGTCCAGGAGCCAGGAATGGCGCCTATGTGTATCGGGCATGGGTGCCTTCCCTCTCCCATGGGTGTCCTTGGCAGGAATGGGGGTGAGATGTCAGGTAAACCACATAGTGCCCCCAAGTTTAAGGGGACAAGGAAGATGGTTGAGGGGGGTCAGGCTTTTCCTCAGGCTGTGACATAGCCAGGCAGACCTCAAGAGGCCAAGGCAGAGATCAAGAGAGAACCTCTTTCTCAAGCCTCCCCATTCCTGCCTCCTGACTGCCACATGCTGGCCAGACCTTTGCCATCTTTGTACCTTTTCTCTCCCCACTCCCAGGACACAGACTCACCATTCTGTACGAAGGCAAAATACTACAGAAGCCCCACCAAGAAGGGAGGGTTTCTCTCTTCCAGAGGGGTTTTCATGCCAAGGCAGTGCTAAGAGGCTGCACTCTTAGGCCAATTTCAGACTGAGACAGGTCTTCCCAGAGGTGAGGCTACCCACGGTCACAGCACAGCCGTCTTGTCTCTCACTCTGGGTGGAAGCCTCCTCTCTTTTGGGGCACTGTGTAAGAGTGCAGGCCCTGAAGCCCCTCTCCAGCAGTCTCCATCTCAGAGGGTCCCACCAGTGTGTGGGGACTGCCCCAGGTATCACCCCGAGGATGTACACCAGCCCCTGGGAGCCAAACCCCAGGCTAGCCCACGTGTACACTGGAGCACCAGGCCTGGGATTCCATGTGCCTGCGAGCTCCCCACACCTCACAGTTTATAATGTGATTCTTTTAGGAGGCACTGCCCCCTCTCCCTATTTCCTGGGCATCTTCTAGAGATACAGCTCTGCCAGGCACCCTGTACACACCTGGCATTTGGCTCTGGCCTAGGCTTAAAGCAAGGGTCCAGCGCTGTGCCTGTCCCAACTGTGGCCTGAGATGGCTCCCGTTCTGGTTCCAACTTTCTGACCTGGGATTTGGGAACTTTGACTCTACCGTCTGACTGTCTGGAATTTGGTAGCCTTGTCTGAGCCCTCCCTTGCCTAGGGCTCCTGTAAAGGAGAGGGATAGGGCTGCAGTCAGGACAACCTCTCTAAGGCGTATATGTGTGAGGGGTGGAAGAATGGTCACCCCCAAGGACAGGATTCCTCCTCAGTCGGCCGAGCCCAGGCCCAGATGGAGGGTGGCTGGGTCACAGCACCTACCTGTGCCAGAGCAGCCCCAGGAAGGCTGGATGGAGGGGGGTGTTCTATCTCCCACTCCCACCCTATCAGCCTCTGCAATATATACACCTGCCCTTCCCAGAGAGACACCGTGTCCCCTGTGAAGGCTTGAACTCCCCCAGGAGCTGGCCTACTACGTGTGGTGTTATCTTTGTGAGCTGCAGCCCTCTTTTCCCTGTGAGCTCCCTAAGAGCAGGAACTGTGTGTGACACTCCATTGCGCTCAGCTGCAGCACAGGCCTGGCATTCCGTAGGTGCTTAGCATGGGAGTAAGGGGCCCAGCGGCTGCTAGAGAAAGTGCATGAGAGACAGGGGACGGTGAGAGCCTGAGGCCCTGCACCCCCTCTTCCCTGGGACTTGGGTCTCTTCCCAAGCCGTGGGCTTCCACAGTGGGCTCAGGGCCCTCTCACTCAAGCCGTGGTTCTGACGGGGTGGCTGAGCTCTCCACTGCCCAGGGGCGTCCCGAGCTGAAGTAGTTCTGAGCCGCCCGGCCAGCAGGCCAAGTGCAGAACCACAGAGTAGAAAACCCTTGTTTTATTCAGCCCAGACCTGGGCAATCTTGTTTTGTGGTATGGCCAAAGTATAAAAAAATAAAAACCAACAACCGACAAAATAACATTGCAGAGAAAAGTTAAGTACAAAATGGGGCCTGGCACTTGGAATCCCTGTGGTTTTGGTCCAGGTTTGCACCCTGAGGCCACCCTGAGGTGGGCAGGGAGGGATGTCCCTGGCATCCAGCTGCCCTGGCCTGTGGATTGGGGGGCTGGGCCCCTTGAACTAGGTTGGTCCTGGTGGGAGGCCGTCTGGGGAGCAGGGCCTGCTTTGAGAAGGAAGGAAATTGGCCATCGGTCCATCCTCTCCAGGATCAGGATCTAAGGAAAGAAAGAGCCAGTCAGTGGGGCCGTGGGCAGTGTTAGGGATGGAAAAGGTCTCTCACGCGCCCCCCCAGAGGAGCGTAGCTGCACATCTGCCATCCCACAGTGCAGCGGGGCCATTGCTTTGTTTCGAGGACTGAGAATAGGAGGCTTGGCAGGCCTGGGAGCCTGGAAAGAGTCTTTTAACTGTTCCCCCACCACCTCCACCAGCACCGCTGGAAAAGAGGGAGGGAGTCGTTCCAGAGAGTCTGGAACCAGGGATGATGGGAAAGGAAAAACCCTCAAAAGGCCAACTGCTTTACTGCTCAGGGCACCTCCCCCTTCTGAGACTGCCCCACCTCTCACAGTGTTCTGTCCTATCGCTTCTAATAAACTTTGTTGCTGGCGTCATTCTGGAATTTCATGAAATTCCTCCAACCCTTCCTTGGAGCAAATGAACACTCCCCTCTTGACCACGGCTTCCCTCAGTGGTGTGTTCAATGAATCTGCCTTCTCTGCCCTCCACTCTATCTCTGGTGAATCCTTTCACCACCATTCCCTCTCACTCCTCTTCCCCCCCCCCCATCCCCTCTCCCCACCAACCCCACACTGGCCACTGCAAGCCCGTTGCCCTCCACCCTTGTACTGCCTGCACAGCCTGGTCCCCACTGAGGGCTGCCCTGCCACCGCCCAGACCCTGCTTGGGAGGGCAGGCATGGGCCTCCCTTTCTCTCAGTAACCTGGGCTCAGGGGGCAGGCCCAGCTCCAAGTCAGGGGTTCCCAGGGCCTGAGTCTCACATTGTTTTCTAGGCCCTTAGCAGAGCTGCTGCTGTCTGAGACTACGTTCTTCTGTCTTAATCCGTCACTCTGAGTTTCTAACTCAGTGCTTTTTTTCAAAAGTCCCCTTTTTCCTCTTCAGAAACACGATCAGAATCCATAGGCATCCATCCCGGGGCCTCTCTGGGAGCGCTCCCTGCGGCTTCCTGTGCATTGGCCCAGCCATCCGCCTGTGGTCAGTGTGGCAGAGACCTCCAATAGGACCCGAGCCTTTCCAAGCACTTACATAAAGGGTCTGGAGGAAGGGCTGTGGCTTTCCCTGCCGCCCACAGGTCCCACGGGGAGGCGGAGGGGTTGGGGCTTGGGGCTGCTTCTCTGTCTGCCCCATGAGGGGCCCAACCCGCTGTGCTGCCTGGGAAATAAGATGCTGCTTCAACCTACCACCTCCCAGCTTTCCTGCACCCCAGGGTCTCCTCTTTTCTCTTGTATGCCCCTTATTTACTCCTTCCTTCTCCTCCCCTAGAATTGCTTCCCAGGAAACCTCTACAATTTAGATGATTCCTGGATGTTGAATGACTGATTAAGCCAGACTCTGAAGAGTGAGAATGTACTGGAAACCCAGTTGAGCACGAGAGCCAAGTTGCTAGGGACAGGGCTAATTCCGATCTAACTCAACTGATGAGGAAACTCATCTGTGTTGATATGTCCTTATCTTCGATATTCACAGTGCTATGGGGCCTTGTGAACAGTTAGCTGATGATAGCAACCAAGAGTGGGAGGACTGTCTCTAAATGACCCCTGACCCTGCCCACTCACTGACGCTGACCCTGCCCCTGCCCACTCACTGACCCTGCCCCTGCCCACTCACTGACCCTGCCCCTGCTCACACACTGACCCTGACCCTGCCCCTGCTCACTCACTGACCCTGACCCTGCCCACTCACTGACCCTCCTCACTCACTGACCCTGACCCTGCCCACTCACTGACCCTCCTCACTCACTGACCCTGACCCTGCCCACTCACTGACCCTCCTCACACACTGACCCTGCCCCTGCTCACACACTGACCCTGACCCTGCCCACTCACTGACCCTCTTCACACACTGACCCTGACCCTGCTCACACACTGACCCTGACCCTGCCCACTCACTGACCCTCCTCACACACTGACCCTGACCCTGCACACACACTGACCCTGATCCTGCCCCTGCTCACTCACTGACCCTGCCCCTGCTCACTAAACCTCTCACACTTTCAATTAATAAAAATACACTTTTGAGGAAAGATGCCTCCCTGAGCCCTGGAATCCCTACTCTTTGTCCCCCAACTGATGTACTGAAGCTGTAGGGTTACTCTTTTTCTTTTTACTTCTTTTTATGGAGAAGAATTGCTTTGAGCTGATGAACATTTTCCGTTCATACAGAGTGGCTTGGGGTTTCCTGTGATTTGTAAGCAGGGGGGCCCCTCTGCTAAGTAGTTCATGGGGGGGGGTTGGGTCAGGAGACACTGGGGACAGCCGGGTGGCTGCAGCTAAGGACCCTGCCCGGAAACCAGAGGCCTTGATCCAGAGTTTATCAGCTTCTCCCACAGCAGGGTCCAGGGACCAGTGCGTTCCAACCAGAGTCCCTGGTTCTAATCGGGCCTGTGGATCCAGGGTACTCGAGAAGCACAGGCTCCACAGCTGCCGTCAGTCAGCAGCCCAGGAGGCCCTCCAGCACAGTGCGCTGGCCTTCGGAGCTCCCCCAGCCTGCGTGGACCTGCCTGCTTTACAGCTAAGCAAAGAAGTTCAGAGAGGGGAGGAAAACGGCCCGGGGGCTCAGAGTGAGGTCACAGAGGCAGGCCCACACAGCCCACACACTTCCCCCTGACTCTGCCTGCTGGTTTCCACTTGAGAAATCTTAGAAGCCAGCAGAGCGATACTGAGCCTGAGCCCCGGCCACTGCTCACGCACTGACCCTGACCCTGCTCGCTAAACCTCAGGAGGCTCCAGGAGGACTCAGCTGGGGCTGGCACATGGGGAGGCGAGGGGAGGAGACACGAGGCTCTTCCCACTGAGTCGGTGGGCGGGTCCCACCACAGCCCTGTCTGGCCATCAAGGGACCTCGGAGTGCAAACAGCTTCGTTTCAAGGCACCCTGCCTGCTCTCTAGGTAGGACCCGGACCTGGGCAGGGCGGTGCAGGGAAAGCACTTACTGGACAATTTTGCAGTTTGTGGTAGAAACGTAGCGACCTGTGTAATGGATGTTGCATCTCACCACATTGTTGGTGAAGTCAGACTCCAAAACGATGTACTTGGGGTTCACGTGCACCTGAAGTAGAAGGAGGCAGAGGGGGAGTGGAGGGGGAAGGGGCGGTGGTCAGAGAACTACATCTCACTTGGCTTCCAGGAAAGTGGATGGAGAAGCAGATAGAGATGGGAGGAGCAAGAGAGATGGAGAAAGATGGTGGGAGACCAAGAGGCATGGAGCAAAGATACGCTAGTGGACAGATGTGGAGAGATGCAGGAGCCAGTGGTCACGGACACCATCATCAAGTCACCCTTATCAGAAATTGGAGCTTTCCCAGAGCCAGGCCCAGGTGAGGTGGGCCCTGCACCCAGCATTCTGGGACAGAGAGGTTGAGTCACTGCCCCAGGGAACACAGCAATCAGTAAGGGGAGAGGAAGGAAGGGACCCCATGTCTGCTCTCCCCAGTTCTGAGCTTGCACCCTAACACCACGAACGCCTGACTAGATGACCTGTTAAGACCTGTCCCATGCCAAGTGGCATCTTCTGGCCTGAAGGCCAAGCACCCGACCCTCACTGGACCTTCCTGTCTGAAGAAGAGCTTCCGGGACACGAGAAGTCTCTTCAATTTTGGAGTGATTAGGGGGTGCAAGCCACACTGGGACAGACTACAGGACATTTTTTTTCTGTAGTTGCAGTTCACATAATAACAGATGCAATTATGTTGCTTTTAAATCCTGGGACACCCTTTAAAGGCAGGAGCTGTATTACCTAAATGGCTTGAAGCCCCTGTGGGGAGCACTCAAAGGGACCTTTGTCCATGTTTGGGGCAGATCAAGGAGGGAAGGGGAAGAACACCTTTGGCAACTAGGGCCAACCCAGCCCCTGGATGAGGCAGAGCAGAGGCGTGGCATGGAGGGGGCAGCTGAGGGATAGTCAGGCCAAGCTTCTTCCTTGCTCCCCAGCAGCCCCGCCTCCCACAGGTTAAACCCACCTCCACCCTGTCTGCACTGCTCTGCTTTTACGACTTCAGTGTGGAGGGGTGGGTCCAGGGGACTGGCAGAGTGATCCCCTCTCTTTCAAACCTGCCCAAGGTTCAGCTCCCCCAGGTGAGATGACAAGGCACCAGCCCGGGCAGCCTGCATTGCCTATGCACCCTCACCACGCTTTTCTGCTTTTCCCCTCCTCCCTCAGCAGACAGGGACTGGAGTGAGCAGACTTCAGGCTAAAAGGGACTCTAGTCCACAGGCACCCTCTGACTTGTGGGGGTCACTGTGAGTAGCAGAGGCTCTACCTCTGGAAGGACATCCTCTCCCAGATGGCGCAGAAACTCCCCTGCCTGCAGACAGGAGGATGGCTCAAATGGCTCTCCAAGTCCTCTTAGGGGAGATGAGTCTCCACCTCCTCTAGCATCATACAAGTCTGCTAGGGAGGAGGGAACCTGCCAGGGACTGAAGCTGTCTCAGAGCTGAGGAACACTGATGGGAAGTGGGCAGAAGGGAGCGCCTCAGGCTGGGAGGCCCACCTTGAGGATGTAGTTCCCAGGCTGCACATCAGTTATGTCGATCCACTGGCAGTCGATGTCCGCGTTGTAAGTGTCATAGCACCCTGGGCTCAGGCCCTGAGAACGGGAATGGGAGTAGAGGTTGGGGTGCTATGCACTACCTGGGCACCCCAGGCCCACCCTCCTTCCTCTGTGCTTTGCCCCGAGGCAGGCCCCAGGCAGCTGCCCAGATTGGGTCTGTCACCCCTGAAAGCCCACAGCATGTATACTGAGGGGCTGTGAAATGAAGGGGATTGTGCCTGGGAGAGAACAGGATGGCAGAAAAGATAAAAAGGCAAGACAGACCCTTTGTGGATTGTTGGACAGACTGATGAAAGATGGATTTGGATAGACAAATAGGCAAAGGGAACACAATGCCGTCTGGACTTCATCGGAACGTTTCTTTGTTTCCATGGCAGACACCCCTGGGAAGGGTGCAGGCAGAGGCCTGGGCAGAGAGAGGCTGTCCCCAAGGAGACTGGTGAGCAGATCCACTCTTTGACAGAGCTGAGCACCAGGAGCCTTGGCAGCACCTCATCTTCATTTCACCCAGAGAGGGGCTCTCTGCCTGCCCCCGCCCCGATCCTGAGCAGGGTTTCACCTCCACACTCCTGTACCCCTGCCCTGCCTCTCTGGCCCAACCTGTGTGTGAGAGGTGCACGCGTAGCGCTTGAGGTTGCCGAAGTCGCAGGTGCTGTCCTCCAGGCAGAAGCTGGCCTTGTGGCCCTCGGCCACCTTCTTGCCTGTGGCTGCATCCAGCAGGTCGTAGTGGCTGAACTCATCCATGCTGTGGTAATGTCTGCAAGAGAGAGAAGAGGTCACACTCCGGCTTCCCATCCTGTCCCCCAAGACAGGCCGAGCTGGGCCTGCTGTGACCCAGCCTCCTGACCAGTCTTTCGACTCTTTGGTGCCCCGTGCCCCCACGGGAGCATCTCTGTTGTCCTCACCTAGCCAGGTCACCCTAGGAGAACACCTCCTCAGGACTCGTCACTCCCTTTTTGAGCTCCCACCTGTACAGACCTCCCTCTAAGAATACAACACCCTATATTCTAGACATGTCTGTCCCTTATTGAGCCCAACCATTCTATGCCCCACCTTCTGGTCCAGCTTCTGCTAAGGCTCCTTCCTCTGAGAACTGCTTGCCCTCATGAAGGATCCTTGGCAGAAACAATTCACCAGGGTCCTCCCACCAGCACCTGCCTCTCAGGGTGCTACTGGGTGAGGGGAGCTCAGGCATCAGGCCCCTGGCCCTCAAGAGAGCTGGAGAGGCGGGGCACCCCACTCACTGGTGGCAGCTGTGCCACTCCCAGGTGTGCTTCGGCCGGTTCGGGAGGAAGTCCGCTGTGCCCTGGTTCTTCACACGCTGGGGGAAGCGCAGAAGCACCCGCACATCATAGTCGGTGGCTTCAGGCGCATAGGCCGTGCTGCAGAGACAGGCGGAGAGAAGCGAGAGGGATAAGGTACCGTGACACCCATCCCCGTAATGGCCCTGAGGACCTTCACATCTGACCTGCAGTGTGGCAGAGGCGCAGGCCTCCTGGGGCCGGGGGCATAGCAAACTCTTTGAAAGGCAATTTAAAAGTGTCCCTATGCAGGAAAGTCTGATAAGTCTTCCCTCTGCGGGCAGAGACCAAAGACATGTTCGTCGTGTCTCAGGCATGGGCCCAAGAACAAGGCTCTGGCTCTTCAGTGTCAAAGCTTCTTTGCTTTTCTGGTCCTGTCTGTTCTGCTGCTCCCACACATGCCCTTGGTTGTGCTGCAAAAATGGTCTCCCAAATAGATTTAACCCTTTTGCTACTGTGTACTTTTGCCCATGCTGTTCACCTGACCCAGAACAGTTTACCGGACTATTCACCTAACCCAGCCTTTGAGGTCTACTCAGATCCCCTCTTCCTGGAAGCCTGTCCTGATTTCCCCCATAAGAGGAATCTTGACTGCCTCTGAGCTCTAACAGCACACTCTTAGCACCCACACCCAGATTAGGTTGGTGTGACCAGGCCACCTCTCCTTGACTGTGTGGCGACAGAGCCAGTGACCTGCCTTTCTCTATTCAGGGAGCACAGGCCATGGGTCTGGTTCACAATTCACTTTGTGACACATACACACCCAATTCTCAACTGTGGCAGTGGGACACACGCACACAAGCAGCTCTGTTGTGAGGACTGACCATGCACAGCTGTCCTGGCTGACCTCAGGGGCACTTCCCTGGCACTCATTAAGGTCTGTGTCCTTAAGCCAGAGGCAGGAGGTGGCCAGTTGTGGGGATTAGCTCTCTCTCTGAGAGGATGTCTGGACAACAGGCAGCCAGGCTCCTGTCTGCCAGGACGAAAGGCCCTTGGCCTTGTCTGGGGGAGGCTTGGAATCTGTTTGTGTCTGGGTTGGAACAAAACATCCTCCCTCTCTCTGGTCGCGAAATCCTGCCCTTCTGTTCAGCACAACACACCGTGGGAAACCATCAGGGTCTAGGTTCTAAGCCCAGCTTGGCCACGAGCTCGCGGTGAGACTTGGAGCACGTCCCTTCCCTTGTCTGGGCTCTGCCTGAAGTCTGTGACCTGGCCCTGGGCTGCAGCCCACACTTTCGATGATGTTGGAGAGCTCTGAGCTCCAGGGCTTCGGTTCTGTCTGCATCCCGTGCTCTGCCTCCTCTGATGCCTCGGCCCTAGCCGACCTCTCCCTCTGGCCTCCACAGCTCCACATGTGAATCATTCTAGGGCATGGGTGAGGAACCACTCCTTCCAGCTAGTCCAGGAGCTCCCTAGGATAGAGCTGCCTCCTCCCAGGCCATCTCAGGGCTCAGATCTGGGCACACAGATGCCCCATGAAGGTGGGGTGATAGTTTGGCTTGGACTCAAATGCCTCCAAACTCAGTCTCAACGGACTGCCTTGGGGCTTGCAGTTCTTCACAGCAGGGGGAACAATGTCAGGAGCATTGTGGGTCCCAGAGGAACCTTTAAAAGAGGCAGCTCAGCGTATGGCCTCTGATCCTGCCAGCTCACACACTGTTGCCAGTCTGCAATGAGATAAGGAACTTGCACCAGAAAGTCAGCCAGCTATGTCGCTAAGCCCACTGTTTAATTCAGCTGATACTTTTTAATTTGAAGCAAGACCTTCTCAGTGAAGGAAGCAGTGAGCTGAGTTACATTCTGATTCAAGCTCCTTATCCTGTTACAGCTAGTGGTCAGTTACTCTGAGAGGTGATGGGCTAGAGGTCCTATAAGTGAGAAACTATTGAGATTCTGAAGGTTTCTAAGATACCAAAAAGTAAAAGTAAACAGTGTTCAACCTCAAAAAGAAAAAAAAAAGCAAGTATTTGAGAAAAATAGCTTTCCATAAAGCACCAAAGAAAGAGCAAAGTCGTAAGTTGATGTATCTTTGATTAGCTCTATTAGCAGAGGGACAAGGTGCCAATACATACATATTTCAACAGAAATCAGAAACAAGTGCTGCAGGGGACAGACGCATCCAGGGATGATGGAGGGGACTCATCCTTAGCCTCTGCGTCCCTTCCCCTCCCTCTTGTGCAGCACAGCGGAGCCTTCTTTATCAGCCACGCCCACTGCCCCAGAGATAGCCAAGGTCACAGCTGTCCTCAAACTCTGGATGGGTCCCTAATTCTGCCCTCTGTCCCAAAGACTGATTTGTCCACCCAGGAATTTCTGGGTCCTTGAGGGACCAGAGGAACCTTTACAAGAGGCAGTTCAGAATGGAAGGTTTGATTTTGTCTCCTTGCTTCTCCAAGTCTTGATGGGGCAGCGTGTGCCCCCTGGGCTGAAGTGAAGATGACAGCCAGAGTTAGTGAAGTCCTCGGTAAATGCCACATACAGAAATGCTGGGTCCCACCCCTTCCCTGCCTGTCCTGACTCCCTTGGGACAGGTGAGGGTCATGTGAAGACAGCAAGGTCCTGAAAGGCCCGATGCATGAGCACAGGTCCCAGTGGCTTCTGGGACAGTCCCAGTGCTCTGCGCCTCGCTCCCCAGTTCCTTACCTGGCCAGACACTTCTCCTCCGCAGCACAGCGCAGGGAATACAGATGGGCTCTCTGGACATACGTGGACGCTTGCACATAGTTAGGGTCCGGAATCAAGTCAGGGAGACCTGGAGAGGGAAGTAGGAGAGACAGAGGAAGGAAGTGGTTGGTGAGGGTCAGAATGGCCGCAGCTAATGCCCAGAGACCTCCCCAACCCCAAAAACCTGGCCTTCTCAGCTGTGTGTGTGATTCGAACTATCCTCCATGAGCTCAGGGGTGGGGTCACGGAAGTTGGGGTGCAGAAGCTTGCCTTGAAAGCTCCACACTGCAGGACCAGCTCCTCCTCCTGAAGCAAGGTCTAGGAGACGGGCAGAATGTACTGAGAGCCAAAGAAGAGCAAAGAGTGCTCATGGCAGGGAACCATGGCAAGAACAAGGACCAGGAGGCAGGAGTGAGTGAATCAAGTAATGTCCCGACAGACATACGCTCTCCCGTGTCCCTGCTCCCAGGTCTCTGGGCGTCAGGCCCCATGTGCTCTCTGCTCCTCTCACGCTGCAGCCCCCTGAGCCACCAAGGGAGCGCTGGGCTTCTGGCCCTGGTGGGTTGCAGGAGGCTCATGGGCAGTCAGGTGAATGTTGGCTGGTAGCAGGGAGGGTGTGTAGGCAGGGATGGGCCAGCAGTCTCTGCAGAGCAGGCTGCTGACCAGCCAGGAATCTCAGACTGGGCATCCAGCCTGACCCTCTCAAGATGCCTTTATTCCCCTCCAGGCCCTGGGTCCACTCCAGAGGCCTGGGGGTAGCTCCAGGCTGGGATCACTTGTTCCCTAGCCAGGACCAGTTAGGAGCAGGAATCTGCGTCCTGCCCTCCTCCGTCTGCGCATAAGTCAGTCCTAGTGAGAGTTACTGGGAATAAATAGAAACTAAACTCACCTAGCCAGAGCCCATCCACACTGCAGTAAAAAAGGAATGGTCTTGATTCTGGGACTGGGGAGTGGTGGACCTGGGAGGGGTGGGAGGTGGGCAGACTTGGTCTCCCACCCCCACCCCTGCTCAAAATTCAGGGATTCTGGCATATAGACTGTGCAGTGAGGCTGTAAGTTCCTCTTGACTTCTTTCAAGTTCTCTGCTCTTCGGGGGCAAGCAAGGTGGGAGGACTTGAGTCATGCAGACAGACTTCCAGCCTTCTTGCTGCTAAAACTCCCTTATCAGCTTGTAGGCTCAGAAAATAAGGCAGAGGAAAGGCTTCGAATCCTTTGCCAAAGGGGTCTGCCATTACCCCACCCCTCACGTGCCAGGCCCAGCCCTGCTTGCCCTGAGGCCCATGTCTCTTGAGGGAGCCTCGTCTAGGCAGTCAGTATGACCTCACCTTCTGGGAATGAAGAGGAAGCTTAGAGTACAGGGTGGGTGCAGATGAGGTGGCTCCTGGCTGTGGGGGCCCTCTTGGCCAGCCTAGATCCTATTACTCAAGCCCTCAGGAATGCCTGCAGTCATTTCCCCAGGGATCCACAGGTCCTCAAAAGCAAGGAACCACCTTGGTACCAAGCTGGTTCTGACTTTTGGGTCCCCGGAAGCCTCTGGGAGGGAGATGGGGAAGTCAGAAGTGGTCCCCAGCCCCATCGCTAGGCCTTGCCCTCAGGAATATGTGGGGGGTGGGTCAGTGGGGCCTGTAGCCTCAAGAGACCCAGTATTTGGCACTAGACAGCATGCCTCTCCCACCCCAGGACCGGTTTCAATAAACACTGCACAGATGGCTCCACAAAGCTTTTCTGGCCCGACCCTTCCTCTCTAGGCCATTCCATGAGTTGGCTCTGTAGCTTAGGGAAGTGAGAAGAGCCAACTGAGTAAGAGGCCGGGGTATTCAAGGCCAGCCAGGGTCAATGCCATTCCTGGCCTCTGACTGAGCCCCGACCCTGCACACACACTGAGCCCTGACCCTGGACTTGCGCTGAGCTCTGACCTTGGTCCTGTACTGAGCCCTAAGCCTGACCACACACTGAGGCCTGATAACTATCAACATCTCTGAACCTCAGACTCGTTGCTGTTTGTCCCATTTATGAGCTTAGAACTTAAAATCTTAAGACTTAAAAAATAAAAGCTTAACAGAGTTGCTTTGACATCAGTGATCCTTTTTGTAACTGATCCTTTTGTAACTGAGTAGGGTGGATTTTTGGTAAACTCCAGAGCGGTGGGGGAGGAGCACTTGTAGACTGCTGCAAATGTGGGGATTTGGGAGAAAGATGAAGAACAGACCCTTCAGCTGCTCACAATCTGAGGCTTGCCCCATAGATGATCTTCCTCTTATTGTTGAGGAATTTCAGGTTCAGGAGGGTGCCTCCTACTCCAGGAAGTCTTCCCTGATTGACAGGCGACACACACATCTCATATAGCATCACTAGATGGGTATGTAGAGTCTTATAATCGATCATCAGATTCACCATAATTTACCTGTGTGTGCTCCCCACCAGACTGTGTGCTCTCTGAGGACAGGGTCCTACTCACCCCCTCAAGAGGGGCAACCCACTGTGCTGCCACGGATGGCTGACTGCCCTGCATCTCAATTTCTTTCAACAGACATCTTGAACAATTAGGGCTCAGTCTTTACTGTTCCAATCATCCAGGAGTGTGCTCCACACCTTTCCCTGAGAGACAGGAGGTGCTGGAGGGAATTGCCACTCAGAGAGAGCAGTGAATTTGCCCCAGTCACACAGTGAGTCAGCACTGCCCATAAGGAGATCCTAGGCCCCCACCCCCATCCCTGGACTCCTCTTGTCATTCTTATTTTTATAAAAGTAAACTTTTTAAAGGTCTAACACGGTCAAATACACTGATTTTAGGTGTACAGTTTGAAAAGTTTTGACAAATGTAAACCCCATGTAACTACCACACAGTTGGGCTATGGAGTATTTCCATCAGCACTGAAAATTCCCTCCTAACGCTTCCCAGTAAATCCTGCTTCATTCCTACCTCCACCAACCCAGGGAACCATTCCATTGGTCTTTTAATCACTCTGTATTAATTATACCTTTTCTAGAACTTAAATGAAATCACTCCACTTTACCTTTCTTTTGTTCCACATCTCTGACAATCACAGGGGTCCTATGAGTTTCCTAACAGGCTGCCCCAGTCATGCTCCACCCTGTCACACCCTCACTGCCTAGGAGAAGATGCTGGAAAAGAAAGCAGCCTCAGGAGATCAGTCTCCTGCCAAAGTCCCTGGGAACAGGCGGCCCCCTCCCTTGGCTGGTGTTTCTCCCAGAAGGGGCCTTGTCTCCTTCTGCAGCCAGGCCTGTGGGCTTGGACACCCAGCCCCCAACTAGGGGTTGGGGTGGGGCTAGGCTGAGTTAAGGCAAGGCTTGAGAGCAGGGGTGGGGCTTGTGAGTGTAGGGGTAGGGGAACTGGTCTGCTGTTTCTGGCTTATAAATACAGTCAAGCCGTCCAAGCAGAGTGGGCGACGCAGGATGAAGTCCAGTTACAAACCAGACCAGTACCCACCCCCATCTCCAGGGCAAGGTCCTGGAGACAGGGTAACACTCACTCGAAAGGCAAGGAGAACCTCTGGTCCTGGGGAAGCCATTTTGAAAGGGGCTGGTAAGCGCCAAAGCTGTGGGGAAGGAGCACTGTAGACCACTACAAACATGGATAAAGACTAAGGACAGACCCCTCAAAGCCACCGGAATATTTGGAGTCACCCCGTCCTTGGACTTGCCACTGAGAGTATGAAGTGCATTCCAGTGAGAACTTTTTCCAGAGACTCACTCCCCCACCCCACACTTCTATAAACATAGATCACTGAAGTCATCATAATTTTCTTTCCAGAGCTCACAAACCATTTTCACTGGTCTGTGTGAGATCCTTGTAAAAAAAAAAAAGTTTGTTCTACCTGCATTCTCATCCCACCCTCAGTCACATGTTAAACATCTGTATAAAACCTGCCATGTGTTAGAGATGGGTATGTATTCTTAAAGTATGTAAATGATACTGTCTTATAGATATTATTCTGTTTCTTGATTTTTCAGTTCCTTAAAATTTTTATGATCAAATTCATGCTGGACCCCCACCAACCCCGAGAGACAGGGCCGGCCACTGGGAGACCAGGCATAGGGTCTTGCTCCGCTTACCCAAGGAAGCCCTGGTCACCATCAGTGCCCTGCCTTTTGTTCACAGAAGGGAGACAGGAGGCTGGCTTCTCAGTCTGCTGGGTTACAGACCTTCTGCGTGACCCTGGGCAGGCCTGGCCCCGCTCCAGACCTCAGCACCGCCATCTCTCCAGCTCTAATTGTCCTCCGCCCCACCCCTGGTCTGGGGCCCTGGGCCAGCCCTCTGTGGGCACGCTTCTCCAGAGTGAATGTACTGACTATGGTGCTGTGTGCTTCAGGGTTCAGGAGGCGGGGGGCGGGCAGGGAAGTGGTGAGGAGGCGGCCTTGAGCCAGCAAGCACCAAAGGTCCCTAGGATGGGTGAAGTCAGGCTGGGGAGTTACATTGAGTGAATCAGGTCTCAAGGCTATTCTGCGGGGAGCCTCCGGTCTGGGGGATACCTGGGGCCTCGGTGGGCTCCTTCAGACCCTTCAGGGGAGTAAAAACACAGGACAAGGATCTGCATTCTGCATCTATGCACCACCTCAAACCCAGAGCTTCCTTCTTCTGGGACCCAGGGCGTCCTCATGCTGCCTCTTGGGGCCAGCATGCTCAGGACAAACCCTTCCTGCCTCCCATCCCAGGGTGAACCTGGGAAAGAGACCAGAGGGGGAGCTTGTCATGCTAAGACCTCAGAGTCCAGCTCCCTTCCCTTTTCTTAGGCTCAGTTTCTCCATCTGGACGATCTGGAGTTTGGATTAATGGGCCCTCCAGCACAGGTAGATGGGGGCATAAACACTTGGAGATTAAAATACTTCTCAAGAGTTATGCTGTCCATGCCTCAGTCTTGGGCAAGAGCCCAAGACCTCTCACAACCTCTACAAAAGGTACTTCAGCAGCCAGGAAATTCTCCCACTGTCTGACCAAAATCCGTCCTGCTTCATGAGAAATCTGCTCCCTCATGCTCCACAGCTCCTGGAGGCTCCCCGCTGCAGAGGGCTGCGTTCACATTCCTGTCGCTTGCCCATCCCTCACCTGTTTCCCTCTTGGCTTCCCCTTTTCTGTGAGTTCCATAAACCTCATCTCTCTTGAAATCTTTCCTTCTTAGGCCTCCTGCTCATAAGAAGCAGATGAAGGCAAGTGGAATGCAAAATAGCCCTAATCTCCTGAGTCCTGGCTGGAGGATAAACAGTGTCCAGCAGGAACCAGTCAGTGGGTTGTGAAATATGTGTGGAGCAGGATGTTTGGGCTTGCACAGCCAGACTTCAGAGGAGCCTCTAGGTGGGGAAAGCAGAAAACTCAAAGAGCAAGGCCTTGAATAAAGATGAGCTGGGAGGGCCTCTAGGGTATGAGATGGCAGCTCTGTGCCCTAGGAAAATTGTCATTGAATAATCAGGACATTAAATTGACAGCACTGGCCTGGTGGTGGCACACCTGCATGGTGAGCTGGCAAGCAATGTGGCTGCAGGGTCCACTGCAAGGGCCGATCCTTGTCTTGGCAAAGGAACCATGGTGGCCATAAGCTGAATCCAGAACCTTCAGTGGCTCTGCAGTCCCTCTAGAGTCAGGACCAGGTTTTCTTAGAATGGCCCCTTAACTTAAGGACAAACCCCTCAGAACTGCTGGTCCCCTCAGAATTACCCTGGTCTTCCAGACCTCTTAACCCTGTGGATAAGTAAACAGCTATTCCCTATGACATCCTTTCTGCTCCTGGCCACTGATATCATCCTGCAGGTGCCCTTGGCTTGGAATCTCTGCCACACACACACACACCCCATCCAGCTCTGCCCTCGCTGAGGACAGAGTCTTTAGGTCTTTAGGTCCCAAAGCCTACCTTGTCATCCCTGACCACATCTGCTACACATCTAGCACACATCTGCTGCCCCTACCCAACTGTCCACAGCCTCACCCCTCTGTGCAGCAGGCTCAGCTCAGAGAAGGGGATCTGTGAGTCTTTGTTCAATTGAGTTGACTCCTGGAGCAGACCAAGGCTGAACTGGGAGGAGGCCACAGCTAACCTGTGGGAGGTCAGCTACCTTCTGCTGCCCGCTTGCACACCTCACTCCTTACTCATCCCTATGTGAACACAGCCCCATGCTTCCTGCCCTCCTCTTCTTCGCAAATGCTGCTGAGTACCCTCAGTCCCCTACTCCAGAAGCCTCCCTAGATTTCAAGCCTCGTAAGTTCCCTCCTGGTCCCTCATACTTCTCAGTGACCCGAACTTTTCATCTTTCTTCTTTTTCCTCCTTCATCTTTCTTATAAAATCTTCTGGGCCAGCAGTCTTCCCATATCAGCTTAAGGCAACTTCATCCTTCCAGGAACACAGGCCATACCGCTCAGTGCTATGTTTGTCACCTCTCTTATACCCACATATAAGCCATTCAGGAAATCCTGTCAGTTCTATTTTCAAAACCTATTCTGACTTCCATCACCAAAGCAGTTACCCCCCTACCTGGTTAGCTCTGCCTGAACCTCTGAACCAATCTCCTCTTGGTCTCACTGTCTGTCTCCCCTCCATCCTCTCCCAGCACAGGAGTCAAGACCCAATGCACAGAGAGTAAAAGCTGAAGTCCTCGCAGTGGCCAACAAGGCCCTTCACGGCCTGGGCCCTGTTTCCTCTCTGACCTGTCTCTAGTTTACCCCCACATCTCCCTGTTCTTACCACACTAGAATGTACTCAAAAAACCCAGGGATTTCTACCTCTGGACCTTTGTACTGGTTGTTTCCTCTGGAATGCTTTTCCTAAAGACACTACGTGGCTCCCTCGTTCACCTCACTTTCATGAGGCCTGCCCTGACCACCACTGCAACCTGCCCCTCTCCCACACGGCAGATCTTCCTTGCCCTTGTCTGTTTTTTCCACAGTGCTCACCACCTTTTATTACTTACCTATTAATTATGTTTGTCTGTGAAAATATAAGTACCACAAGGGCAAGCATTTGGTCTCTTTTCACTAATGAATACCCAGGTCTAGACCATTTCCTAGTACATGGCAAGGCACTTAATAAATGTTGAATGGCTGAATTTCCCCATGATGGTATCTTCCCATCTTAGCCAGATTAGAGCCTGTAGGTTTGGGTGGACTGTCCTTTGCTTGTGGCCCAGCTGCTGGCCCAGACCTCCCTGCACAGTGAGTTCTGGGAGTTGAAGACGGGCAAGATGGAGGTGGGCCATTCTGCATCCTGCATGCCTTCTTTCTTATGGCTGGGCTGAGACTTCATTGACAGGGGTGAGTCTAGGGCATCCATGAATTCCCTGAACCTGGTGCAGAGCTTGGCCCCTATATGCCACTGGCAAGCACATGCACAGATACCTGCACCCTACAGAGGGTTTGGAGGCATCTGCCTGTGTGAGCACAGGCCTTATTATCTAGCAGAGGTTGGAACTGATTCCACAAGTCCATTCTTTTGAAGAATGATTAGCTTTGGCACTGGAAAACCTGTGGCTTCAGTTGACACAGGAGCAGGTAGAAGAGGGGGTAGTCTTCTGTGGCTTTGATGGCAAAAGCCTCTCAGCCCCTGCCTCCCCCACCTGAGTCCCATCCTGCTCTGGCACTCTGGCCCTAGCATCACCTCATTTCTAGGTGATGCTGAAATGCTGGTTTCCAGGTACAGGTCAGCAAAGGGGAGATGGACCTAGGTGCAGCCCTAGCCCTAGAATTTTGGATCTAGACCAAAAAAAAGTGGCCTGGTCCAGTTGCCTGTGGTGAGGAGGCCCAGGTCAGGGCAGGAGGGGACCAGACCCAGCCTCCCCTTCCGGCCTGCACGCCTGCTCTCCGCAGGAATGCCGGCGTGGAATTAGAAGCAGGTGTGGGCTGCGTGGGCGGACCACCCGCTCCTCCCCGCCCTTCCTCCCTGCCATTCCAGCCACTGCCCTGGGGAGTTTTCCATGTGTTCTTGGCTTGGCCAGGAGTGGGGTAGACTCAGGCTGGGACTACTAGGAGGGGTGCCTCCTGGGAGATGAGAGGACCTCAGGATAGGGGTCCCTAGAGTTAGGAGAAAGGAAGAGGGGGATGGAAAGCCAGAAGTCCCAGCAGTGGCCTGGTGCACACAAGGCCCTCATGACTCCCCACTCTGCCACCACCCCAAAAAGCTCTCTAGGACCTAAAAACTCAAGGCAAAATCAAAATTTTGGTTTCCCAGGGAGACTGGACCTGAGAAAAACAATGAGCAAGGGAACATTCCCTTCCCTGAGGTGGAGAACAGAGAGTTTGGGGAAGTACAGTGGGGAAGAGCTAGTTTCCAACTCAGCCACAGATGAACACCGAGACCTTGGATGAGCTACTGAACTTTCCTAACCTCAGTGTCTTCATCTGTAAAACTGGGGTGGTCATACCATATTGCCAAGGTTGCTGGGGGGAATACCTGAGAAAATGAAAACAAATGCTTGGCCCAGGACCTGGTGCCAAAATAAAGGTTCAAAAAATAGTGACCACAGTTAGTCTTTAAAATTGGAGCTCTCTTTTTGTAGGGGTGGTCCTATTTGAGTCCAGGGGCAGAGGATGTGGCCTACAACCTGATGATAAGAAAGGAGACAGGAAGTCTGTCCGAGATGAGGCTGCCGGGGGTACTACTTCTCTGTTCTGACACAGAGAGACCTTTGGCTGCCCACCAGGGAAGTAGGCAGAGGCCCAGGGTCCCTGTCTCCATGCAGGACACTTCTGGACAGATTTCTTGGCCTGAAGAATCCATTTTTTTCCTGAAGGAACAATGTGAGACAACTTCAGGGATGGAAGGAGGACTTTCAGCTGTGATTCTGGATCTACCAGTCACCAGCAAGGTGACTGTGGGCAAGTCACATAACCTTTGAGGGCCTCAGTTTCCTCCTGGCAGAACGGGATTACCCGTAATGCCTAAGGTTATTATGGGGGTTAAGGGACTCCAACTGTAAAACTTCAGGCACATCAGCAGGCAGTGTAAGCACTACAGAAGTATCTATTCTGCAGCCTGGAGTGAGAGTGACAAGATGCCACCCCACCTCCTCGGACCAGCATATAAGGAGGTACTCTGTGTGTCCAAAGCCTTGCACACCTACAGTCCCATCTTTCTCCATCCTAACTCGGGTCCAGAACACAGTAGACATTCACATATCTGTGGAATGAGTGAATAAGTAAGACATGCAAGATAAACAACCATGCATCAAAAACTTGTTTTTTAAGTATGGTGGCCAAAGACTCAGGATGGAGTCAGGCAGACTCAAATTCTAGTTCCACCACTGAAAAGCTGAGTGACAGTCAGCAAGTGAACCTGTCACCTACTCTATGAAATGGAATGAACAGCAGCATGTGGGACCTAGAGGGGTGGTGAGTAAATGCTAGTGTAATTCTCCCCCTGGGAGCAGGTAGGAAAACTGAGGCCTAGAAAGGGAAGGTTGTTGGGGAGGCTCAGACTAGCTTGCTCTGCCTGGCTCAGAGGTGGAGCCTGGGAGTTCCTAGGTCACCTCAGAGCAAAGCAGTGGTGACTGGGGCAGGCTAAATTCTTGCTCAGTCATACCCAGCTGTGAGAGTTCCCCAGGCCTCAGTCTTCTGTCTGCCAGGAGACCATGCGCCCCACCTCTCTAGCTAAGGAAAATTGAAAATGCATATTTAAGCTTGGAAGGTGTGCTTCAGCCAAGAGCCAGGTGCTTATGATTCTCCTGGAAACTTAGAGGAGTTGAGTGGAAGTCTGCTTCTTCCCTTCCCACATCTACTTCAAGTCCAGGAGTGATGGGCAGTGACCTGGGAGGGACCAGGCCAGGCAGTGAGGTGGAGGTAGGGAACCAGGGCCATGCTTAGGGACACAGGGGCCCTGCTGGCCTGTTGGACACAGGAGAGGGGGTACCCTAGCAAGACCTCTGGGTATGGGCAGGAGGTAAGATAGGTAGGCTGTGGAGGCCTGAGAGATGAGGGAGGAAGAGAGGAGTGGAAGGAGGTGCCTCGAGTTCTAAAGCATTTAGATTTAATCCTGAAGGCCTTAGGGAGCCATGGAACTTTCTTAAGTAAGAGAGTAACAAGGTCAGGACTGCCAGGGCTCATCTGGCCCAGATGTAAGATGGACTGGCCAGGGAAAGGGTGGGAGGAAAGGAGCAGGGAGGAGGCAGCCACAGCTCCTTCTTGGCCTCGCCTTGGCCATATGAGAACAGGGATGGAGGACCTGTGCCAGGCAAGGCTGGTGCTGCCATCAAAGACGTCCTGGTTGTCCTCCCAGGGCACCTGCTCCAAGCTCATCTTAAGGGTTGCCAAGGCTGGTGGGTCAGTTTTAGAGTGTAAGGAGGGAAGTGCTGAGAGAAGAGCAGTGGTCTCTGGGGGCTGGGAATCATGTTAATCAGCACCAAGGCCACCAGTTCAGAGATTCTGAGGCAATGGGGAGGCAGGAGTGTTGGCCTGGAGGTGGGCGAGAAGGGCTTGGTGGAGAGAGTACAGAGTATGGGGGACCCCATGCTTTGGGCCTGGGAAGCAGGATGCCCCCTCCAGGTCTCTGTGGATTTACTGAGAGCCAGGCAAGTATGTGACCCTCTCTGTGCATCTGTCTCTCCAGTTAAATGGCTCAGAGTGGGAGATAATGGGAGGCCGCCTATAGCCCATAGTCCCCAGCTGGGGGTGGGAGGGAAGATGGGGTGGTACAGGCGCCAGAGGAAGAAAGCAGGCTCTGGACAGGCCCTTGGAAGCCTCCCAAACATGGAGGGACGTGGGCGGCGCACACATGTGTTTGGTGTTGTGAGGACACGTCCACGCCCACACACACACAGGCTGCCAGCGCCGGGCCTCAGACCCCTGGGTGTGTGGCCAGCAGGAATGAGGTCAGTCACAGAGAATCTGCCCTGGACTCCCACACTAGGCCTGGGGGTCTGAGCTCACATACAGACTTGGCCTTCCCTGAACCAGGATTTTCCATGGTGCTGGCCTAGTAGGGAAGGGTGGGGAACCAATGATAGAGGAGAAGTTCTGATCCCTGTGAGCCCCAAACTACTTCGCCCCACCCCCACCCCCCCACACACACATTCCCATTCCACACACCATCCCCTCCCTGACTAGGGGACAGGGCACTGGAAGGTGCTGACAGCCATCCATTGCAGTAATGCTTGGCACCTCCTCCTCTGGAAGTCCTCCCTGAGCCCCTAGCCTAGACAGGAATTCCTGCCCAATAACAGCACAGAGGTGTCCCCTTTGCTATGCAAACCCCTACCTTACATTACCCACCAGGGAATGGATTTGATGCATGCCAGCACACACAGCTTGGCACCCAGAACACCACCGTCAGGGAGAATATCTTCAACCTCAGATGAACTGTGGGGCTCAGGGACAGCGGCAGAGGCCCTGCTAAACATCAGGCATCCCTGCTCCAGATAGGGTCTTGAGTCAGGGCCCATTCCTCCCCACACCGGAAATACTGATAGGCCAAAGAGGGGCCAGAGGGAACCCACTGGCTGGGAGCAGAGACACTGAACCCCAGACCGGGTTCTGCCAGCATTGCACTAGGTCTCTTTTCTCCTCTGCCCACAGGTGTGTGCTTCTGGCCAAGCCCCACCCTGAGGTCTTGCATTCTAAGAAAAGTCACCACCCAAGGTAGGAGCCGTGGTGCTCAGCTGTCACACACTCTGCTGCAGGGATGCTGCATGTCCCAGGAGTGCCCGATGGGGGTGCGGCCACGGTGGGCAAGAGGGTGCATCCTTCCTCACATCACAGAAGGGTCTCCATCTAGCTCTTGTCCTGAACTCCTCCTGCAGGTTCTCCAAGTGGGATTAACACCTACTGGAGTCCTTCACCTTGGATGTGAGGGAGTGGGTGCTTCTAGATGGGACACTCCTCTCCCTTAGTTTTTGGCTCCTGCAGCTCCTAGTAGACAGGCCTCCTTCCCACAACCCCTCTCAGGAACAGCAACTGCCTCTCACCAGAGGTCAGTCTGGTTGGGGACAAGGCAGCAGTCCCCAGGCTGACAGGCAGAGGAGCAACGGCCACTGGTGTGATACCTGTGACTCTGGGCTCCAGAGCTCAGCCCTCACTTCATGGGCATGGCACGGCATGGTGTGTAGCAGAAAATCAGGCACTGACTACATCCCAAAAGGGGCAGGGCAGGGATGGACATACACACATCGGGAACTGAATGGAAAACCTTGACCAAAGCTGACTTGGGACGTGTAGAGACAGAAGCAAGGAAGGGGATTTGGGGTCAGCAGAGCATGAGCCAATAGCCACTCCGTCCTGGCCAGACCATCTGTGGACCCTCACCACAGTGGCCAGCCCGCTAATAGCACATGTAGAGGTGTCCATCTGAAGAAGGAAGGCTTCCGCCTCCTCGAGTACAGATGGCTTGGATCTTCCCAAGACCAGGTCACATATTTACCCTCGAAAGTCAGAGGGACAGCTGTCCACACTGCCTCCTGGGACGTACTCCCAAGGCCAGGACTAGGGTAAGCTGAGTCAAGTGAATGAGGAGCCTGGGGAACAAAATTTACAAAAGCACCAAACCCCAATAACCAAAATAAGTAATATCTGAAGTTATATTTTTAAAACTCAAAATGAATGCAAAAATTCTGTGATAAACAAAATATAAAATTTCAAAAGAAGACAGGATCAATGTGGCTGGTTTTGCAGTTTGCTGCAGGCTCCAGTATGGTTTGGTAAGGTACCATTACTGATTCTATTTAAAATCTGGGTATTTTGTTCATGGTGGATTTTTTTTTACATGATTTTAATCTAAAGAGACGCATTAAAATATTGGTTGTCTCTTCCACTAAGGTTTTTGGTATCCCCTTAAATTTTGTGACCCAAACAGTGTCCTCACTCAATTCTCCAGGTCGGGCCTCCTCGTGTCCCCGTGAGGTGACTCTCGCTCATCTAGTCTGGACTCCTGCCTAAGCTAAGACCTCACTCTAACCTGCTCATTCAGGTCCAGCTTACATAGGCCAGGGATGGGAACTTGCCACACCTCCAGCGGCATCTCCTGGGGCTTCCCTGTCCCCTGTGCTCCTGGCTTAACCAGGGAGACTGGCATAGGGCATCTCTAAGGGAGGATCATGCCCTGAATGGCAAAAGGAGAGGCTGGGAGAAGGGCTCTGGCCCTTGGTTCCCTGAGGACCCACGCCAGGTGTGCAAGGGGCCTCCTCCCAAGCCCTGGCCAGTCTCTCCAGCCCCTACCCCCCAAGTCAAGGTCAGAGCCCAAGCCTGCCTGGTCGAACCCTGGCACTCAGGGTGTTTGTGGGAAAGGCACTGAAGTGGGGCCCACCAAGGACTGTGGATGGTGCTGGGGGTCCTTCCTTAGCAGCCCTGGGAGGCCCTTAGTGAAGGTCCGCGGAAGGGTCTGGCCCGGGCAGCATCTACGAGCGCCAGGTGCCGGTACTCACCGCGAGCGTTCTGTTGTGGTCGATACACGCTGCCCACACTGAGGCGACCCTGCTGCGCACCCTGCCGCTCCCCAACCGGCGGGGGCGCGTCAGAGCTGCGGACCGGCAGGTAGGGCGGCTCTGGCCCGCGGAAGGGGGGCTGCGGCTCGGCTGCCCGGGAGCGGACGTAGGCCTCGGGCGGCACGTTGGCGTAGGGCGGGTACCAGCCCAGGCGGGGGTCGCTGTAGGCGCCGCCTGCGGCCGGCGCCGCGTCCGGGCTCGAATCCGGGTAGGCCGGCTCCAGGCCCGCGGGGCCCTCGTGATACAGGCTGTGCGAGTAGCGGCGATCCAGGCCGTCGGCGGGCGGCGGGGGAGCGTAGGGCCGCTCCGGGGCCGGGTAAAAGCCGGGCGACGGATACTCGGGCTGCTCTTCGCCGCCGCCGCCACCAACGCCGCCGCCGCCGTACTCCTCGTAGCGCGCCCGGGGCTGGAAGGGGTAGATGACCCCCGCCGAAGCCACGGCTGCAGCCCCGGCGCCCAGGCCGCCGCCGGCCCCGCGGTAGTACACGTAGCCCTGGTCGTAGGTCCGCGACGCGGGGTCGTAGTTCTCGTACTGGCTGACGAAGGGTGCCTGCGGGTAGGGGTACTGGGGCTGGAAAGGGGGCGACTGGCGGTAGGTGCTGGCAAAAGCCGAGGCTGAGACCGAGGTGCCACCCCCGGGCCTGGGCTGAGAGACCGAGGTGCGGGCCCGGGCCAGGCCCGAGCTGTCCCCGACGGCCACCTCCCGCCAGTTGTCGGGCACCTGGCCGAAACCGAATGGGTGCCGCGCTTGGCCGCGCACCGTGTCTGAGCCCACACGCCCCGGCTGGGGCAGGGACGGGGCCTGCCGACGCCGGGGGCCGCCGTGGCTACGCCGCTGGGAGGGCTGGGGGGCTCCTGCCAGCAGCACTCGAGAACCGCTCTGGGCCGGCAGAGGCCCCGCCGGCACGTACTCAGAGCCCGAGTTGAGCAGACTGTACACCTGCCCGTTGTTCTCCCACTGGATCAGCTGCCGCCAGCGCCCGGGGTCCGAGCCCAGTTCCGGCTGCGCCTGCTGCCCCTGCACCAGCGCGCAGAGGCAGGCCCCCCACATCAGGGCCCCCAGCTGCCAACCGGCTCGGGCCAGAGCCATGGTGGCCCCTCTGCGGCAGCCTGGTGGACCGAGAGACTCTCGGGGGTGCCCCCCTGTGCGTGCTTCTCTTCCCACGGCCTCGAAGACAGGACGGCTCCGTGTCTGCCCCAGCTCTATCTTTGTCCATCCTGGCCTTGTCCCGAGTGGGACGGCTCCTCCGATGACAGCATTTCGAGGCCAAGGGGTCAGGGCAGGGCAGGGGCGGTGCCCAGGGCTGCACGAGGCTCTCGGCAGGGCACCGGGCAGGCAGGACCGCTTACATGGCCAGCCCGGCACTGGCTGGCTGCTGGGCTGGCGGTTTCCCACTCTGAATGAATAAGCAAGCAACAGGCTGGGAGCTTTGCGAGGTTTGGGCAGCCTGGTCTGTCTGCTGGGGCCTCCTCCGCGGGGCCCTACGGCCCGCCGGGTTTTAGCTATGTGGCTTGCCCCACAGCTGCTGTGTTCCCTCTGTGTCTGAAGCTCTCTGCCAAGCCCAGGACCTGCTCTTGAGGAAGAGAATGTAGCTGGGAGTAGGAAGGGGGGAACCCTGGGGACTCAGGCTGGGTCAGTGGGGCCCTGGCAGGCAGAATTAGACTGGGTATCTGCACCACCTTGGCCATTCCTCTCTGCTTTTGACCCACAACTCTGGGGCTTGGCCTTTGGCTCCTGGCTCTTCTTCATTCCTCCAGCCTCTCTCCTAAGCCAGTGCTAAGAGACACCTCCTTGGGGAGCTTCCTGGGGAAGATGCTGAACAGGGACCACCCTCTAATTCTGGACCCCAGGTGTACCTGCTGGACCTGGTCATGGGGGCTCAGATCTTCACCTTTTCCCTCTTGGCCCACCACTGAGCCTGATTCTCCCCATCTGTAGGACTGTAGGACGGGGTGTGTGTCCCTGTGCCAAAGTGAACTTGTGAATTCATGGGAGAGATCAACTTCTCACACATGGTGTGTGCTTTCTGCCCTGCATCTCTTGACTCAACAAAGCCTGAGTGTGTGCATGGATAAAGTAAAGGCCAGGGACTGCCTTTGATAAAATGATAGAGCTCATTGCGTGCTATAAGCGCAGAACAGTGGAAGCGGAAGTTCAAGAGAGCTGGGTCCAGTTCTGTTGCTGGGTGATTTTGGACAAGTCCCTTCCCTTCTCTGTTACGGTTGCCACACCTTAGGAAGCATTAGGCCACATGGTCCCCAAGAGTGTTTTAGGAGGTTGTCTGTTCTCCCTGGGGCCAGCAAAGATAAGAAGGGTTCCAGAAGTTTGAAAACTTTGATGTCCAGGAAACCCACCCACCCTCCCCCACTCACCCAACCAGATTGGCTCCCTTGACTGCCTTCTCCAGCCTAGCTTCTAGGAAGCAGAAGGCAGAAATTCATCTCTGAGGCTAATAAACCTGGTCGGAAGGACCTTCCCTTAACTGGGCTCCTTAGATTCCCCTTCTACTTTTGGAAACTCTTGGAGTCTACCTTGCAATGAAACAGCCAGAGTGGACATTCCTCAGGGACTCAGGACCCCTGCCCAGGCCTTTGTCCTTTGCCAGTCGGCATATGTTCACCCACTGCACTGTCCGTCAGGATGACGCTTGGTTCTGGGGACCTGGGGCATCTGCCTGCACCTTAAGTGATCATAATCCAGCCAGCAACCTTTCAACAATGGCCCCTTAGCTCCTCCAAGGGGCTTGGTGTCAGACTCCAGCCTGGAAGGACTCTTCAAGGACTAACTGATTTGGCTCAGGATGTCAAGCCAGACCTTGCCTAAGGTGGGCTCATGGAGGCCTGGGATCTGGAGGGTTAAGCCTCCCTTCCCTCCTGCCTGCCCCCTGCAGTGCTGGCCTCTGCTGCTTGGAATCCTCAGCTGTCCTGTAGGGCCCTCCCGCCAGCCAGATGGGCAGCAGAGCCAGCAGTGAAGAGAAGTGGAAACAGGCCTCGAGGTACCCCCCAGGCAGGGAGGGGCAGGAAAAAGAAGAGAAGGGGAGGAGGGATAGAGGATGGATATAAGGTAGGGGAGCCCCATTGGCCTAGAGTGGAGAAGGCAGGACCCCTCTTCCAGAGGCAGGGGGTGGGGTGGGGGCTGCCACAGGGCTTTTGAGCTGTGGGGAGACCAGGGCACAGGCCATCCTGTACAGCCGACTTCTGCCTGGAGCCAGCTCCTGGCCTGAAACCCTACCCATTGCTGGCTCCTGCTCCTCTTTCTTTTTTCTTAATAAGGTCGAATCAGAGTGAGTCAGAGGAGCCAAGTTTCCTGTTAGACTCTGTTTGAATAAACTCTGCTCTGAACATAGTTTGGGCCTCTGACAGGCTCCCCAGGCCAGGGCTGTGACCCTGCCAGCCATCCCTGCTGAGACGGAGACCAGATTGGGGGTCCTGGCCCACCCACCCACTCGGGAAACCTGTGAGGCCCCAGTATTTCAGATCTCTGGGATAATAATACCTTTCTTGTGGTACATTTGGGAGGATGAAATGAGAGGGCAAGGAAAGGTGCCCAGCACAGTTGCAGGCATGTGGCCATCATTTTCTTTCTTTCCTCTGGACTCGTGAGAGAGGGAGGGGTTCATATCCTGCGCTTACCCTCCACTTCCCCTCTTTCCTGTTGCCTATGCCCTCAGCATCCATCCTTGCCCAGGATGAACCTTGTGCAGAACAGGGCACCTCCTAGAGCCTGTCTTCTCCCCTCCTATCCATTCCCTCCCTTGAAATTTCTTCCTTCTAGTCTGGGTCTCTCGTGGCTAACAAGGCCAACAGCCCTGTGAGTCCTGTCAGAATGCCTGGTTCCACCCCTCCAGACAGGGGCAAGACCTGGCCTCAGTAGCTGGAGATGTCCTGGGATCTTTCTATTGAGACCTGCTGAGGAGGGCTCGGGAGAAACCTAGGCAGGCTGGGCTAGGCCCACACAGTCTGGAGGTGAGGGAAGCCAGTGGGCACCTCCTCTCTGAGGTTTGTGCCTGTGGAGTGAGACTTACACCCATTCTTTTCAGACCCAGCCATGCAACTGAGGCTTGTTGAAGCCCTTGGCACTAGGAGCCAATCTCAAGAGATCACAGAGGGGCAGCGATCCAGGACTGTAAAAAGCTTGCTGACAGTGACCTCATTAAGCACCTGCTCTGTGCTCAACTCTAGGCTGCTGTTCTGTCACCAGGGCTCCCCTGGAGTTGCCATGCCCAGCATCCTGGTCCTGAAACTCCTGGCTCTGGAAAATACATCTTGGCCAACAGAGGGTATGGGAAAAAGAGAAGGGGTGGGAGACACGGGATGCTTCATTGCATTGCAGAAGAAAGGACCAGGAGGCCCAGTGGGGTCAGAATATTTCCCTGAGTGGGGGAGTCCCTGCCCCCTCTCCTCTGTACTGGGTAGGGCTGGGTCTTTTCCTCCATCTACCTATCCATCCCTGACTGCTCAGTCCCCACCCCCCATGCACCTGGGTGGGCCACTCAAGAAAGGCTTTTGATAGGATTTGTGCTGAACTGGGAATGGAATGGAAGTCCTGGCCCAGATCTCACTGGAAAGCCTCTGAAAAGCAGGCTGGAAGGAGTGCTGAGTGAGGAGGCCTGGCGAGCTGGCAAAGAACTAGCTGACTCTGCAGGGAGAGGACCACCGAGTGACCACTGCCAGCTGGGCCCAGCGCTGGCCCCTCCCCCTCAGCCACATCTGGTGCAAGAGGGGAGGGGGGTAGGCAGAGGGGGTGGTAGGCTAGAGGACTCAGGTCCCCAGGGCCAAGGCTGCCATGAAGGGGCTGGTGGGAGGGGCCAGTTCCTTTAGCTTGGAAGTGTAGGGCTGTAACTCCCAAGAAGTCCGGAAGTAGGGGAGGTGGGAGGTGGGGTCAGTCTTTTTGAGAGACAGAGGGGTTTGTGGAGAGAAGGAACCCACTCTTCTCTAGGACCCAGAGGAACTCAGGGGCTCTGACTACCTCCAGCTCTGTTTTCCCTCCCAGCTCTCCAGGTCCCCTCCCCATGGCTCCTTGGGAATTAGAAACACCAGAATTGATATAACAGTCCTGCACTGGCATTGAGGCAAGTCTCAGAGGCAGGAAGCCCAGTGAGCCCCTGAGCCCCCTGAGCCCCCAGTCCAGTTTTTCCCTCCCTCATTCTCAGCCCCTCCCAAGAGGCAGGCTTGGCCATGGGACTCTCTAAATGGTAGCATTCTCTGTTTCCTCCCACACCCCTCTAACCCAGCCCAGAGCTGGTGAAGGCTGGAGAGGACTCTTGTTACTGGAACCAGGAGAGGGGAGCTCATCCCAGGGGCCTTCCTTGTTTGAGGGATTTTGCTGAAGCTGTTGGCTAAGGTCTGCTGGTTGGAAGAATCTCTTAAATCAAGATTGAGGGGTTGGACTTCAGCCAGCATGTAGTGGGGAGAAGTAGGTATCAGTCTCCTGGCCAAACAAGCACTAGCAAGACCAAGTAGAGTGCCAGTCCTTTAAACCCAACAAACTGCGGCAAATTAGTAGGGAAACTGAGGCAGGAACCCACTGGTTCTGACCAGCAACAGCCTAGCACTATCAAGAGAAGGCTCTCCTATTTCTGTTTTTATATTGTTTCCTACTTATCGTTAACTCTTATTTGGGTCTCCCCTAGCTTTTTTCTTTTTTCAGTACTACACCCCTGTCTTCTAATTCATTCATTTTCTGTATTTCTACATCCTTTTCTGTGTCTTGCTCTCTGTTTCTGTTTTTTAACATCAGTTACTCACTCGATCTCTGTCTACTGATGTTTTCTCCCAGTTGTTCCTTCATTTGCTCACTCATTCATTTAGCATGTCCCTTGGGTACCTTCTGAATGCTAGCTGAAGCCCTGTGCTGGCTTCAGGAGTTACAGAAAGAAGCTAGACCTATCTGGTCACCAAGGAACTCAGAGTCTAGTGAGGGGTACAATTGTGTACAGACAAGAACAGAGAGATGTGTCCCGAGTAAAGGTAGCTGTTGACTCTCTGTGACCTCTGAGAGACATTTCTGTTTCCCTCCATTTTAAAGTCTGTCTGGCTTTTCTGCTTGTCCTTCCATCTATCCATTCATCTATTGATCCATCCGCCTGTCATTCAATTATCCCATCAGTCTATTCGCCCATCCATCTGTTCACCAACCATCTTTCAGGCCATCTATCTGTCCACCCACCCATCTTGTCCATGCTTCCATCTCTGTCCATCTCTGATTCCGTCCTTATCTCCTTTCGTGAGGTGACTTGCTTACTTGGAGTTTGCTCCCTCTGGTGGGGGGCACTGTGCTGCTGAGTCTGGAGGTGGGTGAATATGGGCTTGGGAGGGAGCAGAACTCACCTATACTTCCCCAGGACACTGTGTTGCAGTGAATTTCTAGAGAGTTGAGTGAAAAATTGGGGATGCTATTAAAAGGGTGTTTCTTTGGAGGCTGTTCTGGGTGAGATCAGTTGACTAAGCTCCTCTGTATGTCACAGACTGAACAAAGTAGGTTTTCGACTGTTGACATTTCCTGTACTATTGTGTATTTGACCCCAGTCTCTGCCCTCATCTCTAGGAAACTTTAAGGAGTTTCATTTTCCCACTTGAAACCTGGAAGAGGAGGGGGAAACAGTAGTGAAAGAAAAATGGAGACAAGATATTAGCAATCTCTCCCTTAAAGTTTTTCAGCTTTCTGTTTCAGATTACCAAAAAAACTCAAATTATAGGATATTTAGAATACAGACTAAAAATGAAACTCGTCCTGTAACCTAGAGAAAACAACTATCACAGGCCATTTGTCCCTCATTAAAATAATTGAGAATATATTACATATGTTGTTGTATGACTTACTTTGTTTGTATAATAATATGAGATGAACATTTTTCCATGTCAATGTCACTGCCATGACTTGCTTCTCTTTTCAATATTCGTGTTGACTGTGGGAGCGCCCACCAGCCAGTGAAGTGGTGGTCAAGACTGTGTTCCCCCTCAGTACCTTCTATGAAAAAGCTGGTTCAGATGTGGCCCCTGCCTCAGCCCCGTCCCTGTTCGTGTCCTTCAGGACTGAACCCAGAAACTGAGCCTAAAGTCAGATCTTCAGTTTTGCTCTGGTGGGAAGAACTGAGATATAAGTTGGGGTATCTTGACCCACTGGTTGAGATGGGGAGGTAGGGGTTGCCTTTATTTCTGTCTGCCCAAGACACCAGTCACTTTTTTCCTGTAGGACCAGACTTTGTCTGACCATGAAAGGTTGGTAACAGACTCCTTGTGGAGAATGTAGTGGTGGCTACCAGCCTTGTCTAGAAGACCAGCAGGCTTCTCTAGAAGACCTCCTTCACAGATTCTTGTTCTCCTACAGGGGAAGCTTCTGGTAACTTAAATTTTAAAAATCAACTTTAAAATAAACTTTATTATAGCATACACACAGAAAAGTGTGCAAATCTTAAGTATATACCTTGGTGACTAATTCCATAGTGAACACAGCTAGGTAACTACCACCTAGATCAATAAATGGAGTGTGGCAGTGTTACAGGGCAGGGAGAGGAGCACCCCAGAACCCCCAAACCTGCCCTCTCTGAATAGGTTCTGCCATCCGCAGCATTAAGACAAACATAGAAAACCTTTAATGGAAAGGGACTTTAATACAATTAGGGTACAATACAGAAAGGACAAAGAACATAGTTACTAAGTTAAGCATCCAAAGTTACCCATCTTCCCGAGGGCAAAAGTCCAGCCAAATAGGATTGGCCCAAAGCAAGGGCCAAAAACCTGCCATACGTCCAAAGGACCTTTCAGTAGAGACCCATAGAAAAGGGTCAGAAAGAGTCAGACAAATCTGGGATGAGAAGAGCAAAATCAAAATCAAGATGAAAGCTGTCATTGTTAACCTCCCCAAGGCTCTCTCACCCACATCTGTTCCAACCAGGCCAAGACCAAAAAGCAAGCGCACTTTCTTCACGTGTCCATCTGCTCCATGTACCTCCTCCAGGTCTCCTTGCTGCTCTCCATCCTGCTTCCTTCTTTCTCCCTTCCTTCTGTTCTCCTCTCTCCTCTTTCCTCTCTGCAGAATCTTCCTTCCCTGCTCAGCTCCACCCACTTAGGGTGGAACCAGGATTCTGGAACTTCCCCCTTTCCTGGGGACAACTCTGTTACTGCAGGAGCTCCAACTTCTGATAAGAAATTCCTTTAAGTTCTACCTAAGTCAGTACCTGGCTACCTGTAAACTTTCAAGATTTTTAATGACCAGGTTATATGGATCATAACTTATTAATAACCCCCTTTTATTGTATTTGTTATTATTAATGTAACTGTAGTGAGCACCCTGGATCATAAATCTTCCTAACTTCTGCTACGTAGCCGCCCACAGGTGCTAGGGTTTGGCTCCAGCCTCCTCATTTGTGAGCTGTGTGACTCAGTGTTCCTGTTTTCTTTCTGTAAAATGGAAATAATCATAAGGATTTAAATGAGGTGACATAGGACTTTATTTAGTACAGAGCCAGGAGCATATAGCATTCAATAGGAATCAGTCATTATTTATTCCTTAGATTAATTATTGGAAGTTGGATTTCTAGTGAAAGGTTTTGCAATTCTAAGGTTTTGGTACAGATGTCCCTCCTGGGCCTCCCTGGTGGTGCAGGGGGTTAAGTCACAGCACTATGAAGCTGTCCGCAGTTATTGCAGCACAAGTTCTATCCCCAGCCAGCGAGATGACCCATATGGTATAGCAGACCTCTCCTGTCTCACACACTGCAGTGTATTTCAGTAGATCCGCCTGCTCTGCTCCCCACTCTGTCTCTGGTTAATCCTCTCAGCCCTCCACACCTCTGGCCTGCACCCCAGCTCTTGTATGCATAAATAAATAAATTTTTTAAAAATAAAAATGTATGACATCATCAGATCTGAAATTAAAAAAAAAAAAAGACCCCACTGCTCCCAGAAAAGTCTTCATTTGTCCAGCTTGCCTTGTCCCTTATCTAGAGTGGGTACTATCTCCATAAGAAAGCAAGTTAATAGTTTTTTAGTTGCATGTTTTTCATGCAAATGAGCATTTGTCTTGTGTTTGTTGACCTCTCAGATGGTTTTCCTGCTTTTACCTTAGTAGGCAAGAAGTATATTCTAAAGCAGTAGCCAGAATGATCCTTTTAATGTCCTTTCAAAACATAAAGACAATTCATTCTTTTGTTTAAAATCCAACAGTGGTTCTTGATTTCACTTGGAATAAAAACCAAAGTCCTCTGAATGAATGGTTTCCAGGATCCTCATAAATAGATCCCTTGATCTTCTGGCTTCAGCTACACTGTGTCACATGCAGCACACCACAACTGTCCCACCACCACCACCTCTACACCACTAGCTCCCCTGAACTAGTTCAAGGCTTTGTTTAGTATCACCTGCTCAGTGAGGACCCATCACCAAGTTCCCCGTCTCTCACTCCTGGTCTACTTACTCTTCTTTTTCTTACCAATTATACTTACCACCTTCTAAAATACTTCAGAATTCATAAGCTTGCTCATTGTCTGCCTCTGCCCATGAGACTGTAAGTTCTCAGTGTCTTCTGACAAACCCCTCCTTCCCTTGTATGTGGGCTGGACCTAGTGACTCTAATGAGTAGAACGTGGCACAAAGTGACAGGAAGTTCCTTGTGATACTAGGTCATAAAATCTGTGACATTTAACATCTTTCTCTCTCTCTCCCCTTCCCCATTCCCTCTTTCCCTCTTAGTTGCCTGTTCTGATGAAACCAGACCTACTTTAAATAATAAGGAATGGGGGTTGCTTCTGGGCAATAAGCAGCAAGGAACTGAAGTGTTCAGCCCCTCAACCTGTGAAGAACTAAATCCTTCCCCAGTCGAACCTTCCAGTGAGCCTGCAGCCCTGAATGACCACTTGATTGTAGCCTTGTGAGAAAGACTGAGAAGTCCCAACTTAATATGCCTCACCCAGAATCCTAAGTCACAAAAACTGAGGGATAACAATGTTGTTCAAAACACTAAGTTTCAGGGTAATTTGTTACTCAGCAATGCATAACTAATACGTGTATTTTCTTCCCCATTATGTTTTCTAAAAGGTTGATAGTAAATGTCAAAAATGTAGTTATTTTATAACTAACCACTTTACTGAGCTATTCTGGTAATTTAATATTTCTTTCACAGTTTTTCTAAGAAGACAGTCATTTTTGCAAATAATTTTAATTTATTCTTGTTTGATTTTTTTCCTGTCTATTTTCATTGGCTAGCATATTTAGAAGGATAACAAGATAGTAGAGATCTTTGTCTTTTCCCCAGATTAAATGAGAACATTTCTAGCATTTTACTCCTTCAGTGTTGGCTGTGGACTTGAGATATTATGTGAAATAAGTACATTTCGATTTCTAGGTCTCTAGAGCTTTTTAAAAGAAAATCAGGAATGGATGTTGAAATTTACTAAATCTCTACTCAGTGTGTAAAATGATCTTTTTCTCCTTTGACCTATTGCTGTGGTGAATCAGTTTGTTGCAGTTATGATAAAGCATCATTCACGCATTCCATTGCTCATGATGTATTCTTTTAATATATTGTTGAACTTAGTCTGGTCTTAATCTGATTAATTTTTCATTAAGACTTTACATATATAAATGAGGCTGGTGTGTGATTCATTCATTCATTCTTTGTGCCATTTGTCAAGTTTTGGTATCAGAGTTATTCTAGTTCTACAAAAAGAATTGAGAAGGGAGTCAAGTTCTGGCAAGAAACACTCACTTAAAATGACTTAAGGAAATACTTTAACTTGTAAGTGTGGATAAGGTAAAGGGAACAAAGAAAGACTGGCAAGAGAGCAGAGACCAGCAATGTTGAGGGCCATTGCCATCCCCAGGGCTCTGGGAATGAGGGAGGAGCCAATGTGTTGGGGGCACAGGGAGAACTGGAACCTTGAAGAATAGGTCAGGCACAGGCTGAGGTTGGAGAAGCTGCTGAAGCAGGAAGGGAGCAGGAGGAATATACCAACCCTTCTCTCCTCCCTCCAGTCTCCTCCCTGCACCTCTTGTGGGCAGAACCCCAGCAGCTGGAGGGCCAGGGAACCTGGGGAATGATGTGGTTTGTGGGGTCACCTCCTCCTGGAGCATGCAACTAGGCAGGGAAGCATGGGGTATCTGGCGAGGTTTCTGTCTCTTGACTGGATTCAGACAGAGGCCCATGTGACTGTGTGTCTAACAGGCTTTTCATATTTGCTTTCAGGTTTTCTATACAACCTGATCTTTGTGGACTAAGATTTTGCTTATTCTGACTCTTTCCTGTTTGGTACGACTGTATTTCTGGTCACACATCCCTTCTACCTTGTTTTTCAGAGTTCACATTTTAATTAAATGAACTCATTACAAAGCAGATGTGGTCTGAAGTTCCTTATGTGTTTGTGATAAATCTTTTTCAAAGGAATTGTTTTTCTCTGCCCTTTGAGGAATGTGTTTTCTTCATGATTCAGAATCTTTTCAAAGGCATTGTGTGTTTGCAGGGGTATGTGTGTGCATGTGGGTGTGCATTTGCTTTTACTCCTTAAAAACTGAATGTTTAATAAAATCTCATTATTTTTCTCAAGCAAAAAGGAAAGAAGTTGATTCTCTTGAGTTCCCTATCTACCTGGATGTTTTCTAATTGTCTTGTCATATTTTGACCTGAAGGACTGTTTATTGCAAACTCACATCATCAGTTTGCTGTAAACACAAATTGTGTGTGACATATGCCCCCCTACTCATCACGAGTTGACCTATGGGTCTAGCTGGCTAGAGAAAGAGAGAGAGACAGAGACAGAGACAGAGACAGAGAGACAGAGAGAGAGTTCTTCTTACTCTGCCCAAATAGAGCCTTCCAAAGGCTGTTAGTTGGGGAAAGAGTTGGAAGTTACTGGGGGCAGGGCCAGTGGGGAAGTCTGTCTCTGCAAGAGGTCTCCTCCTTAGAAAATTCATGTAGCTGTCTTAAGAACTAGTGGGCACCCTGGCAGGACAGGAGAAAGGAGGTAGGCTTGGGTGTGGGGGAACTAAGGGAGGCACTCCCCCTGCCCAGTGATTTTGGCACAGGAAGTACATACACCCAAGGCCTCCCAGTTACCTCCTACAAAATGCTGATGATCCACTTCACTGAACGTGCTTCTGCAGGACACATTCTCTTCAGGTCCTGTGTCCCACCACCTACCCTCCAAATTCAGGCGCTGTAAGTAAATGCTGTGGCAATCTCATCTATTTACTTCTCATGGCGTAGTTTTGCTTTTTCAGAAAAGAGTTGTGAATCATCTCAGAGGGTCCGGGGACCCCCTTCAATGTACATCTTGCACATTTTTTTCAAAGGTCTCCAGCATTCCTGGAGCAGGAATGAGCCCTCCTGGGCTTCTAGGCCTGCTTGCATGGGCTTTCCCTTCTTTAAGTTCTTGTGATCAATTTGACTGGGATCTGGGAGGGAGAGAGCCCTGCCCAGCGTCATAGGATGTGCCACGGTACTGGCCTTCCTGTTTTGAAATGGCAGCTAAGACACCAAACTGTATATAAAAGATACTAGGTACCCCATATCCCTACATTCAGAGAGAGCACAGTGAACCCCAGGAGAGGAGTGAGCACCATCTCTCTTCTCCAGGGCTTGCAGTGGGGCTGGACTTGTTCTTTCCTCACGGATCCCCACAGTCTCCCTTAGTGAAACCGACCAGGACCAGCTGTGGGAGAGTCACTTGCCACTTGGGGAGTGTAGATGCCTAGATGCCACTCTCTCTTCTCTTCTAGGGAAGAGGGAAATGCCTTTCTTCCTGAAGCCACAGGGGTTTTCTTGTAAAGGGAGGAAAGCTTGTCTGTCATTCCCCAGCTGGGTATCTGCTTAATCTGCCATCTCTGTGATGTACCTCTGGGCCCCCAGTGGGGAAAAGGGGAATAGGAGACTGGTGGAGAGAGCACTACAGGAAGCTGTAGGGAGTGCTGGGTTCCTGCTTATAAGCTGCTGCTCCCTGCCCTCACCCCGCCCCGCCCCCCTCAGAGGGAGTCAGTTTTGAAAATAGGGTGGGTTGGGTGGCTAGAGAATCTGTGACCATCATCCATGAGAGGATGGCCTGTGAGACTTGTTTCCTCATCCCTCTCTTGACCCCCACCTTACATCTAGAAGAGAAAGGCTAGGAGAGAAAGGGGGACAGGGTTAGAGCCTCTGATTCCGGGCCGTGTGCTCTGGGTCACAGCTCTGTCTGTGCAGAGGTGGGCATGGTGGAGATCACAGCAAGGAGCTTGATTTCTAAAACAAGATGGCGCTAGTCGATGAAGGTGGTGGGAGGCTCGTGCCAGGAGCCAAGAGGTCAGGAAGCTCTGCCACCAGTGGGAAAACGGATCTTGGCCAGGCACCGCTGTGTGAGGGGAGATGTTAGAAGAGAAGACAGTTTGGTGTTTATATCCTGACAAATTGGGACTCTACAAGGAAATGTCACACTCCACAAAAAGTATATATTTCTTCAAAGCAAAACAGCCACCCAGCTTTGGCATTCCGCAGGGGTTGGGGATGTGCCAAAGTGTGGGATGGAGGGTTGTGTGAGTAGAAAGTGGAGGGAAAGGCCACGGGTTGGGGACCAAGCGGGTCGAGGACCAAGTCCTTGGGTGACAGAAGCCCAACTCATACTCGCCTAAGCAGAAACGGGGATTTGTTGAAGGAGCTTGGAATACCTCACAGAACCGAGAGCCTGATGGCTGAGCAGGAGGGGCAGTGCTGGAGAGGGGCGTGAGTGATGTCTGGAACCAGGGGCCTCGAGTGACCTGTGCAAGGTCAGCTTCGTTCTTTTCTCTTACCGCACACTGATTTGTCCACCAGACAGAAACTAGGGCCATGGACAGTTTCTAAGTGTTGCACTATGGAGGTTCTGCCCTGAGAGAACAAACTCAGCGATTCCCAAGTCTAAATGCACCAGAAGAGAAAACCCTGGCCACGCGGGGTGAGCGCACACCCTGGGCCGTCAGCCTGGTCCCGGGACAGCTCCACAGGGGCACGGGAAGGGCCATCTCAGGAAGAGAGGTCGCGCAGACAGGCAGCACTGTTGGGTTCACAGCAGGACCTTGAAGGTCTGCTTCTCTGCAGAGAGGACTCCGACAATGCCACCCTCTGCCCGGCAACGTACAGGCAGGCAGGTGACACTGTGCCCTTGTCGCCTTGTGAAGCCCAAGGCTCTAGAGGAATTTTGGGAGAATCCTCATTGCACAGGTGAGGATGCAGAGCTGGGAGAGGTTTGGAACCCAACACGCTGCCCACTTCTGTCTGGCTCCCAAGTCCACATCTTTTACCTTCAAGTTCTCCTGCCTCCAAATTTTAGGTCTGGACCTGGGTATTTGCAGAGAAGGTAGAATAGCCTTCCTGACCTGGGGTGGATATCTGTTAATATCACAGAGTCAGAGAAATCCTCAGGGCCAGTGTGTGTCGCCACAGTGCTTCCAGATGGTCGTAAGTGTCCGAGGAGATGACTCACTTGTACACAGCTACTGGTCAGTGGAGTGATCACACAGCTGGATCCTCCTTCCTGATGACTTTGAGAACAGAAGGGGCCCAGTCCTACTCTTCTCTGTGTGTCTCCATCTCCTGTCTGTCTCCTCCCTTCTGGATTTTCCCCTTCCTACACTACAGGGAGGGGAGATGCCCCAGGCACCCAGGGTTTGCTACCTAGGCGCTAGCCAGGCTAGATGTGGGCTGCAGGCAGCACCATCGCCAGCAGAGGGCGCCAAAGCTTTTTCCTACAGCACAGGGCTGGCCTGGCAGGGGTGAAGGAGAACCCGGTGGCAGGTAGAACTGCATGCTCCCTGCCCACTCCTGCTCACTGGGCCAGTGGTCTGTGAGTCTGCACTCTGCACAGACAAACCTGCACGTGTGTGTTTGTCTGGTTCCCTGAGGAGGCACGTCTATCGGCCTTACAGTATCAGAGGTCAGGGTCAGGACATAGGGACACATATTCTCTCCAGAGCATACCACTGCTTTACAGATCTCAGCACAACCTTTTTCTGGGACAGACTCTAATAATTATGGTTTTTATCCTACTGGGGAACAGGAGAAGAATGACTTTCCATGAAGGGAGGGAAACACTTAGTCATCCAGCTCTCCCTCTGCAGCTCTATGCTAGAAGCTTTATCCCGTTACCCCGGCTGGTCATTTCAGCAGTCATGTGAGCCACCAGTGTCCCATTGTACATGAGGCTGGGGGAGGTTGAGTGACTTGCCTGAGATCACTCAGCTAGGAAGTGGTGAAACCAAGACCTGAACCCCAGTCTCTGATTCCAAAGCCCATGGCAGTTTCCCATCTTCTAAAGTTTCCTTCTCAAACTTGTGCTTTTTCAGCCCACTCAGGGTGGGTTGAGAGAAGGTCCAGGTACAATGGCTGTCTTGCAGCTGGAATGACTGTGTTAAGAAATTAATGTTGATGGACATTTTGTGGCTGGGTTCTAGGAATAAGGAATAAGGGACTAGAGTATATTTAGATGTTTGCTATGGACTAGGTAGCTGACTGGAGGTTATGGAGAGAAGAGAGAGACAGACAAAGGGAGAGAGAGACCCCAGTGCCAGTCTGGGTCTCAGTCTTCAGAGTTAGCTCTCTGTAATTGGTGGGGTATAGTTGGAAGTGTATTTGGTGCCGTCTCTTTATGAAGGGGAGGCCTAACCATACTACTGGGACAGATGCAACACTGGAGAGGTCAGTGTTCCATGCCTGCAGTTCTTTCCACAGACTTGACACTCATCTATGAACTGTTCTAACTTTGAGGTGTTGGGCTCTCTAGGCCCATACTTGACACAGCTCAGACCTCTCAGTACAACAAACATGAGCTCAATTGAGGGCAGTTTATCTCTTTGATTCACTTGACCTCTGTTGCCCAGGACAGAGGCCTGTAGGCCAGGAGAACCTCTTCTTCCTCAGTGGGGAAATTCTTCTTCCTCAGCTCTGGAAACATCTCAGGTTTGGTTTCCTGTATAGTGTGCTCCCAGAGAAACAAAGAAGTGAGTTCCTGCCTTCTAACAGAGGTCTGTGTTCTACCTGCCTCCTCATCCCTAAATTCCCTACCCAAACCCATGAAGAAAGGAGTACAAAGGACCCCCAGCCTCAAGGACTCAGCAGTTCAAGTAGGCAATGGAGAGTTATAAAGAACAACAGACCTTTCCTACATCCAGAAGCAGTACAGTGAGTTTCCTGGAACACTGGGTGTGAGCAACTTCAGTCAGTAGAACCCACAAAGTTAGAGCCCCTGGGACTGGCCTAGTCCTGCCTACCTGCCCAACTGGTGACCTAGAGACACTCCCTGCTGGGCCTGTCAGACACTCTTGTCTGACACTTAGGATTCTCTGAGCTTTCCTACATCCAACCCAGACCATCTGCCTAAGGGGGAGGCCCCTGGGAAGGTCCCATCTAGGCAGTGTCCTGCGGCCCCCCAAGCATTCTACTCTACCCCCCCGGGGAACCTCATAGCTAGGGTCTGGGGCATGTGCCATAAACCCATTTTCTCAAGGTGCAGTACCCCTAGGAGGTATAGATTGATGGGGTTGGGAGTTGATGAGTGAAGGCACCAGCTGGTTTGTAGCTGTAGCCAATTTCCATGGTGCAAAACTCACCTCCTGACCAATTTCAAACTACCAACCCAGTGCCACTGAATGCAGAATCAGGGGAAAGATGTAAAATTTTGTTTGTGTCCAGCCAGTCCAGACCGACTCAGCTCACCATCAGGCAGGGGAGAGCCACCAACAAACTCCTAAGTCTCCCATCCGTGCCACAGGTAGATTTAAGAAGAATTCAAAATCTCAGGGGAATGTTATGAGGAAATTTCTTTTGGAAACAATCAAATCACTTAGCAATTTAATTGCCTAAATATTTTTTACCTAATTTAAAATTGCTCGTCATGTGAGTAATTGGGCAATGCATTACCGAATTACAGAGAGATTTAGTGCTTACATTGAAGAAGCAATCAGATACTTGCATCTTTGAATCAAGTAGTTGATTGACACCTAAGGAGATATTCACATCAGCTCTAGGCTGGAGATTCGAGAAAGCTGTCCCCTGGGTCTCTCTGGCGAGCTGCCCCCATACACAGCCAGAAGAACCCTGTAAAGAAGGTGTCCCTGTCACCGGGCTGTTGCTACCGATTTTGCTCATCATTCCAGATTTTTCTTTTGTTACTAGACTCTTCTATTTCTGCCCTTGGCTCGCTCCACTTCTGTCCTTCTCAAGCCATCAGTCTTACTGCCTCTGCCTCTGTCTCAGTTGGCCTTGCTTTCAGGTCATCTCCCTCCTCTCTGTTCCCTGTTTATTCTGTCTCTATCTGCTTTCTCTTGCCATGTCTCTCTCTCTTCTCCTGGTCTCTTTCCTGTAGTTTCTGTTCCTTTTGGTCCTTGTTCTTTATGGAGTCTCTCTTTTCTATACACAGACACACACACACAAACACATTCAAGCATATGTATACACACATAAATGTGTGAGTGCACACAAACTCATGTGTGCCTATGCACACAGGTGTGGCGCTCACACACACGTGTACACACACACAAGCAAGTGCGCACATACACACATTCATACCCCTGGCCCTTGTCTTCAGGATCCAGCTCTTCCCTCCTCTGCTGCCACCTCACTCAGCTACGTGCTGGTCCCCAGCTTGTGTCCAACTGGCCTTGGTACCCTGCTACCCAAGGAACCCCCCGCTCCAAGTTGACTCTGCCCTGTCTCTTGAGGGAACTCAGCCTGGACCTGTGTCACTAACCCACAAACCTACTCTAGTTCCATATACCTGGGAGCCACAGGCTATGGGGTGTAGGGATGGGGTGAAGGCAGTGGTGGCTCGCTGAAGAAAACTAAACCCTTGATTTGTAGTATATGCCGGTGTCCACCAGGTAACTGTTCTCATGGCTGATGTCCCGGATGCTGAGTCGGGGAGGGATGCACAGGTTCACTCCTTGGGTGCTAGTACAAGCCAATGATGGTGCACCTCAGGGCCTGGGCAGGGCTGCCCTCAGGGCCAGCCAAAGAAGACTGTAGCCTCCCAGGGCCAGGCCTCAGTAGACCTGATGGGTCCAACTTGGGGCCCACACCTCACCCCATCCTAGCTGTGTCTTCCATGTTGATGCCTTCACACCATGCTCCCTAGGTTGGGGTGGGAAGCCCCAAGATTGAGCTCCACACTGCAAAGCCTGGGTGAGCATAAAGCAAATGTGCAAGAGAGGGCGGAAGGACAGGAGCCAGGGTGTCGGGCATAGCTGTGGGGCGTGCCGGCTCCCATGAGGGTTCACTGTTGCTGGAGCATCAAGCATGAGGCCGGGGAAGGTGAGGGGTGGTGCAGAGAAACTGACTTGGGCCAGGATCAGTGAGGGCCTTAAAGATGGAGTGAAGGAGCCTGGTCTTTTCTGATAGAATGACATGATTGATTGCCTTAGTTTGCCTTCCCTGAAAACAGCCCTTTTGACAAGGATTTGGGTGAAGTTGTTGTTTAGATGATCCCAGGAAGAGACAAGGGATTAGCAGAGTGAGACATGATGGAAAGAAAGTCCATAAAGTGCGCGTTGGCCAGAGGGTTACTGCTGTGAGCATGGAGACCTGGTCCCAGCGGGGATGCTTAGATATGGGGAACATGGCTCCAAACTGCCCCATCGGCGGCGCAAGGAAGCTGGGTTATCTGTCTACCTACCCTTACCCCTTGTTGGTTGAGGGTTACCCATGGGGCGTTAATGGCCCTGGCATTTCAGTCCGAGTTGAGACCCAGAACCCAGGGTGTGAGAATCAGGGCAGGAAGCATCAGCAGGGCCCCTGAGCGGGGCCTTTGGCTAGGATGCCACAGAGGAGGAGTGAGCCGGAGGCAGCTTCAGTAGAACAAAGGGGCAGAAGCCAGAGAGGACTGATTAATGGGGAAATACTCTAGGGAATATAAACTATTCGGAAAAGGGGGAAGTGTTGGAAGTATCCAGGGCTGGGGAAAGGTAAGCTGGGAGCCGACTGGCAAGTTGCTCAGAGCTGGGGAGAGCAGGCAGGTGGCCCTGAAAGAGCAGCATGAGCCACTCCACCCGCTGCTGGACCAGACTAACAGCAGTGTGTGGAGGGGGCCTCCCCAGAGCACCCCAGCCCTGATCCAGGCACAACAGCCCCCCACCCTCCTCCGTGGGAGTCATGGATTGGCCCAGTTCTGCAAGCATCGACTTGATTGATTGGAAGCAGACAAGGCCTCTGCTCTGAGGGCAAGCAGACCCCATGCCGTGCAGCATGGGGAGTGAGACAAAGACCTAGCTCCATAGTGTAGGGGAGTTGCAGGCTATGCGCCTGCCTGCAGAGGCCAGAGAGGTGGCAGCTGTTTTGCCTCAGCTGGGGCAGTCGGCCTTCAAAGACGAGGAACACTTAGAGGTAGAGCAAGGTAGTGGAGGACACCCTGGATTTCAAAGGCTTCCCGACAAGCCTCAGCCTTTCTGGTAGCTGGGTGTCACGCACCCTGGGGACTAGGAGCTCGCTTGCTCTAGAGGAGTCCTTCCTGCACAAGTCCCCTCCCACTGTCCTTTGAGGGATCAGACTGCCCGGTTGGGGAGTGAAGAGGAGGATGCTTGGAGAGGATGAGGAGTGCCCCACTGGCCTCAAGCTGAGCGGGAGAAGGCTGCTCTCTTAGGTTTGGTTCCTTAATATTTCAGGCTAGGGCCTCCCTAGAGGTGCAAGGGGATGAGCACGGCACTGTGGGGCCTCGGAAGCCACTGCAGCCGATTTTGATCCCCAGCCTGGAAGGGGACCCACATAGCCCAGCAGACCTCTCCTGCCTCACCCGCTGCTCCTCTCAGCAGTGTATTTCAGTCAGTCTGTTTGTTCTGCTCCCCACTCTGTCTCTGGTGAATCCTCTCACCCCCACCCCACCCCCACCTCCACCTCTGGCCTGTACCCCAGCTCCTGTATGCATAAATAAAATCTTAAAAAAATATATTACAGCTAACTAGACGACCTCCAACAGATAGCCATGTCCTCGTCCCCGGACCTGTGAATGGCATCTTAGGAGGCAGAAGGGACTTGGCAGATGTGATTATATTAGGGATCTTGAGATGGAGAGATTATCCTGGACACTTAATGCCATTTCAAGGGCCCTTACAGGCAAAGAGGTCAGAGCAGCAAGCGGGAGATATGACACAGAGGCAGGGGTTGCCGTGATGTGAGAAAGGGACCAAGAGCCAAGGAATGCAGCTGCCCCTAGAAACTAAAAAAGGTAGGTCAACAAATGCTCCCTTAGAGCTCCCAGACGGAAGCAGCTCTGCTGACACCCTGAGAGACTGCTTTTCAAATCTGGCTTCTGAAACTGTAAGACAATAAACACGTATTGTTTTCAGGCACCAAGTTTGCAGTGATTTGTCACAGCAGCTGTAGGCTGCTAACACACCTGGCAGCAGATGCCGACATGCAGATTTGCATGCAGGGATTTGAGTGGGAGTAGTCCTGAGGGGGCCCATACCTGCAAACAGAGGGGGGCAGCAGAACTGTGGAGTCCAAGCATCTGAGATGAGGCGAGAGCCTGCCCATGACCCACACCGAGAGATCAGTGCATGGGGTTGTCCTGGACAGTGGTGGCCTTGGGCAAGGCAGCTCTTTCAGCCAAGTTCACGAGGAGGTGAAGTGACTGCCTGAGGTCAGGGCCAGGGCAGGTATGTCCCTCTTCACTGCCCCACAACATTTTCTCCTATTGCCACCACTTACTTATTAACTGCATTATCTTGAGCAGATCATTGAAAGTCTTTGGCCTCAGTTTTTGAAAATAGGACTCCGTCCTGACACCTGCCTGGGGCTGTTTCCATTTGGTTTCAAAGAGACAGGATGTAGTAGGCTTCAGTGCCTGGGCCTGTGATCTGCCTTTGTCACACCAGGGCCCAACACATTTAGTCCTGAGTGCTGAGGGACCCTGGCCCAAGGGAGGAAGAGAAAGCAGGAGGCAGAGGTGTCATTTGAAGGTCGCATCTCTGTGGTTTTCAAGTTTGACTCTGTCGTCTTTGTACAGCTTCTCTTGATGCTGTGAATTATGCAGGACTGCCATGCATGACCAAATGGTTTATGTGCTGAGCCTTGGCTGTGGGGGAGCTGGGGCTGAATCCAGCCTGAGCTGGGCACCTTTCGCTTGGCACAAAAGCACAGTCTGCCAGTGGGCTGCATCCTACCAGCATAGGTTTGCAGTCAACTGGGAATGTGTGGACACTGCAGGAGCCTCAGGCTGGCAGTTCAGTCCTCAGACCCTGGTCTATGGTTAGAAGAGTTGAAGGGAGGGAGAAGCAGCCCCCCACCCGCCCCACCACCCAGCTCCAGAAGTCACTAATGGTACAACTCATTCCCAGAGACATGTAAAGGAAACCAGGGGTCTCCAGTCCACTTCTCTCTGCATGGAGACCCTCATTCCATGCTCAGCTCTTAGGAGCCACCACAAAGGTCATAAGTGCACATTTGTAATTATCACAGGGAGGTCCTTCATCCCTACCTCTCAGTCCTTTCTGTAGTGCCCAGATGACTGAGCTGCTAATCCTTCCCTGGCAAGAAACTTCCATGGCTCTACCTTGTCCAGACAGAAAACACACACATACACACACACACCCCTAACCTCCAAGTCAGCAGCTGCTCCTTTCTCTCCCCTAATTTCCCTTTGGCTTCCTGTCATCTCCAGATTCACCTCCTGATCTTTGTGCAAATAGTTGCTTTACAGACCTCTTGCTCTCCTTTTCACTTCTAGAAATTAACTTTCCTCACTGGCTATACAAAGCCCCTCCCAGTTCAGGGCAGAGGGCATCCCTCCTCAGTTCAGGCTGGACCCTGAGCAGGATGCAGCCCAAAGCACAGTGCCTGAGTGGCCCTGGGATTGTGTTTTAAGAGAATTCCTGGGTTTCCCTCTGTCAGGTCTGCACCAGACGAAGCCTTGTGTGAGGTAGGGCTCCCCAGGCAGGGACTGATGGCCCATGCAGCCTTGGGCTCCCCAGGAGGCTCCCAGGCGCCCCCTTCCTGCACCTCCCGCTGCTACATGTTCCCAAAGACCACCAGCCTACAAGCCAGGCTCAAACTGACTGAGCTTGGAGACTGTACAGCCATAAAGTAACAAGTGCGCGTGACCGCTAACACACTGTCCCACGCCAGAGCCACGAGCCACACCCGAGACATGGGTCGTCCCAATGAGTACTAAAAGTGCTGAAAATGTAAAACATGCCCTGGATTTCAAAGACTTGGTACAAGAAAAATGTAAAAAAAAAAAAAATTCTCAGGAATTTTTCTATTGATGACACATTGAAACAAAAATGTCGAACCTATTGGGTAAATAAATCTTTTCATCTGTTTCTTTTTCTTTTTGTTATGCAGCTACAAAAATATGAAAAACACATCTGTGCTTACATTCTATTTCTATGGGGAGCTGCTGGCCTTGAGTGTAGATGACATGAGTGCGGCCCTGGGTGATTGTTCCCGTGACCAAACAGGTACTTTTTAGAAACTGAGCCCCACAGAGCCCTGAGCGCCCTGCTCTGGCTCCGGGACGCTGGCCCTATGGGGGGCTGGGGTACAGCTCAGCCTCTGCTGGGGGGAGCAGCAGCATCCTAGGTGTGGAGCACACTGCCTGAGTGCAGGTGAACGCCAGTGGGGTGTCAGGGTGAGCCCACAGACAGGGTGAGCCTCTCTGCCGTCCCAGACAAGTCTCAGCCAGGCCCCTCTCGTCAGGCCACCGCGGGTAAACCCAGACCATCGGCTGTGACGTCAGGAGGATTGTTGCTGCTCACAGTGGATCACTCGGGACCGGTGTGTTTGTGTGCCGGTGGGGTACCCTGACCAAGGAAGGGGCCATGGAGGAGGGCTTGGTGTTCCCTGCGCCTACCTGTGTGGCTCTGGGGCTTCCAGACCTGCTTCTGAGGGAACGCTGTGACCCCTCCATCCCAAGCTGATGGCCAGTCCACAGCAAATCTGCAGTGTGGTGGATCTTAGCTGCTCTGAGAACCAGGAACATCAGCACGCCCTTCCCCTTGACTCCAGGCCCCAAAGCAGCTTTGACCCAGTTTTTTATTTCACGGCTCAGGAGCTTGTAGTTTGGCACAAGGGTCTCTGTGGATAAGACCCTGCTGCACCAGGAGAGAACAGACTCTGCATTCACTTGGCTCTTACACGTCCTCCCATGAGGAACTGAGGCAGGAGAGGGGACTTTGATTCCTCCACCTATCTTGGCCTGCCACCCTCCCTGGGTGGAACGGGGTGTGTGTGGAGCTCAGTCTTTTTCAGGGAGAGAGGAGTCAAGAGCTGAGTCTGAGCTTTCTTCAGGTGTGGGTGCAGCCTCGCCCCTGCTCTCCCCATGACAGCAGCAGACCTGTGTCTTTTCTTCAAGTTTCTTCCCTCCTCCCCCACCTTTGTTCTCACAGTTTTTCTAACTTCCTCCCAAATGGAACTTAGGGGTTTTGAGAACCCATCTTCACCCACTGCCCCAACATCATCTTCTCCGTCACTTATCTAGCTACGCTCATCTCTAACTGGTCACATCCCCTCCCTTGGCTCCCTGCACCCCAGTCCCCAAATCCCACTGCCTCTATTCATTGCACCTTTATCACCATCTTCATTATCATTATCCTAATCTCTATTGCCATTACCTCCTTCATCATCATCATCATCACTTTCTCATTGACTTCACCCACTCTCACCTCCTCAGGGTCACCCTCTCCACCACAACTGTCATTAACTCTCATGTCTACTTCATTCATACACTGAAGCCTGCATGGCCTCTGCCATTACTGGCACCATTATGGCTACAGTTGCCCTCTCCTCTAAGCCTGTTTTCACCTTGCCATCACACCCTCACCCCTGCTTCTGCCACTTTCTCTCAACTATTTCCAGCCCTATCACTTCTCCTCTTATCTCTTCCCTTACCTCTACCTCCGTCTCCCACCACTCTACCCAAAGCTCAGTGCCTGGTATTGAATCTGGGATCTGGGTGTGGAGCCCCATCAGAAAAAACCCGCTCCCTCCCCAGATTTCTCATAGAAGACCCTCTGCAAACCAGGTGTCAAAGCAGCCCTCCTTGTTGACCCTTCCTCAGAATGCTCTGACAGGAGACAACTGAACCCTCCCTGTCATCTAGGCCTGTACCTAAAGAGACAGCTGCTGTCTGGTTGAAGGATCGAGGCTATTAATCGGGGCTGCCCTTGTTTGCATAATGACTGCATGCATTTGCATCCATTTGCTCCCAGCTTCCAAGCGCAGCACTGTGGGTGTTCAGGTTCATTTGCATAACACTGCAGGTGAGGGTCAGGCCTTTGAGGCTTGGGCACTTATTAATTCCCTAAAGAGATTCTTTTATGTGCTGGTTCAGAAAAGAACTCCGAATGCTTAATTCTAGAATCGTTCAGGGAAGGGCTCTAAGCTGAGAGTCTGGAGGTCCCATGAAGAGCTTTGTGGAGAGGGCAACTGGAGGCTTCAGGGTGGTCCAGGGAGGAACGCTGATCAGGGGAAGTGGGCTGGAGAGACCAGCTGGCAGTCAGTTTCAGGATAGCCCTGCCAGCCCCTTCTGTCCTCTCAGGCCATGTTCTGATCACTGTGTGAACTCAGCCAAGGCCCTCCACATCCCTGTGCATCCAGTTAAACGGCAAGTCCCTCCATAGACTTGGCTCAGAGCAGAGGTTCTTATCCATGGCTGCACGGTGGAGTCACCTGGGGAGCATTAGAAAACTATCAGCACCCTAGCCAGATCCCCAGACATTCTGATTTCTCAGAGGGCCCTGGGCATGGATTATTTAAGAAGCTCTCCATGATCTTAATCATCAGCCAAGATGAAAAAAAGCTACTTGACCACTCCACTGTCTTGCCCTGCTGCCTTCCTAACCCACCTCCCTCATTTCCAGTTGCTGCTAATCTTTTCCCCACTATGAGTTCACCCACCCCTGTGCCTGCCAAGACACTATGGGATGCTGGTGCTTTTGTTTCTCAGACATAAGCCCTTTGGCCTCTGAAGTGTGTGGCTAATGGTGTGCATTTAACAAGATGGCACTGGAAATTCCTGTCTGTCTTTCTCCTGCTCCACTCCACTTCCCTGCCAGGGATTGGTCTAAAGAGAAGTCTGCAAAGGCAGGGTAGGAAAGGGGGTGTCTTTCTGTAGCTCTCTTCCCCTCTCCAGTTCCCCAAGCTTGGCTGTGCTCTTTTCGGCTCCTAACTCTCGCCTCTGCGCACTGGTCTCCTTGTGACCACAGAGCCCCAGCCCAGCCCCCATCCTGCAGAAGGAAGGTCCACAGCAGGACCCACTTTGTCTCAGGACAAGAGGTAGTAAACATGACTGTAATTTGGCCTTCTTCAAACTTGCTGGGCCCACAACAGGCAAGGAGCAGGATAAAGGTGGCAGGACAGGCCTCTAACAGCACCCCCCAATAGCCTGGGGAATCTCAGTCTATCTGAGGCTCCTCAGTTGCCAAGGACAGAGGTGGCCTGTGGGCAGGGTCTGCCCCGCAGAGGACCCAACAGAAAACGTGGCTGTGCCCTGTGGGAGAGATGGCAGGCCCCAAGAAGGGCTTTCTACTTTGGAAATAAGATGTTTGGCAGATGTATATATAGATCCCAGCCAAAAATCTCAGGCCAACTAATGCCACCAGGCAATAAAAAAGCATTAGGAAATGCATACCTAATGTTTCCAGGGCCTTTTCTCCAAGGCTTAACGTTAACGCTCTAAGAGGTCTTAGAGGACTGTATTCCAGTAATCTGGCTTGAGAACAAAAACCTAAGGAAAAGCAGTTCATGAATTTACCCCAGTGCCTTCCTGCCCCGTGACACTGGCTCTGTAGTGCCCCCTGCTGGGAGAAGGGCAACATCTCCATCCCTGGCAGAGACAAAACCAAGACTCAGAGGGAGCTAGGCAAGGGAGTGACATCAGAGGGGAGGAGCCCAGATACTCAGTGAGGATATAGTGCCTTTTGAGTGATGGTAACCGGGCAGCTTGCGGGGACAGCATGGGAACAGAAGCAATTAACTGAAAATCCAAGGGACGGCCATGCCTCATTCCCACGGCCCAGCGTCCGATACCACCAGAGCATCCCTCGAACCGATCCATCAGCCTGCTGGACAGGGGGCTGGGCAGGGCTCTGTGTATGTGTGTGTGTGTGTGTGTGCATGTGCACACCTACGGGAGCACTGGCCAGCCCCAGTCCCTCTGTAGGCCGAGTCCCTTCTGGCCAATCTTCCTGTTGCCTTTGGGGTACCCTCTCAGAGTATGAGCAGGCAGGGCAGGGGGTTAGGGCAGTCTGAGCTGAGAGAGCAGGTGGCATGGGCACCTGACCTAGGGAGGGACTGGAATGCCTGGGTCGGGGAAGAGGTAGCATTCTGGGACGATTGCATGAGGTTAAAAAAGAGATCAGCTTGAGGAGCCATTCCAGGCTAGGAAACTGTTTTTGCAACCATCCCAGGCCAGGAAGTTTCACCCTACGCAGGTTCAGGCAGCTTAAAAGAGAATCTTGGAGACCTTGGCATCATCCCCACACATGTTGTTTTTGTTTGTTTGGTTGGTTGGTTTTCATAATGCACAGGGGAAACAAACCAGCAGGGAGACAGCAACTTGGGAGCCCCACAAATCTCTATGCTCTTTTCTCTGTGCTTTCTCTGGCATTCTCTTGTCTCTTCCTCTGGCAGCTGTCGCTTGTCCTCTTGTAGCCCAGCCATTTCTGAGTGAGAGGCCCAGCCTCCAGGCTCAGGCGTGCACACCCACGGGCGCCCACACCATGTTCCAGGTGTCCACAATCAGGCACGCGTGCCCGCACCCACACTCCCAAGTGCCTCCTGCATTAACACGATCAAGGCCGCGGGTGATAGCCACAGAAGTCAGCGGCATAAAAGCCTGACCAATTCACTTACCCTGTAGAAACAAAGGTGCAATTGTGTGTGAGGGAGGCTTTGAACTTAAAGGGGAATTGCTTGCTGCTCAGGGTTTGTCTGTGGCATTCCCAAGCTGCCAGGGATGCTCTGAAACAGCTTCAAGTGTGATTGGTGTGTTGGCAGCAAGGGAAACAGTGTGTGTGGGAGCAAAGCCCTGGGGCCAGGCCCTCCTCTCAGGTCCTGAGTCCCAAGGATTGACCAAGCCAGATTAGCCAGGAGGAGGAAGGCTCTCATAGCCAGTTATACCTGTCACAGCGCTTACTGATCTGGAAAACCCTCAGCCCAGAACTGTTGACCTGAACAATCTCTTCCCAGCACGAGCCCTCCTCTTCCCTCACTCCAGCCCTCATGCGCCTCCTCTTACCCACCCAGCCGCCCTGACTGTCCTATCTTCACCCTCTTGTGCCCCCCAGGCGGCATCGCCCACCACAAACTGAGACTCCAGAAGGCTGTTTCTACTGCAGTTGTATTGCCTGCACCCTCCCAGGATGCCCAATGGACCGGGTCCCGACCTCACGGCTGGAGCACCACCTGTCCGTTGAGACCGTCTATTCGCTGTGAGTGTCCTCAGAGAAAGAAATCCTTTAGTGACTGCGGAACCTAGGGAAGAGGGGGTTCCAGCATGTTGAGGTGGACAGTGTTCTGTTGCTCTCAATTTTCAGGTCATCCAATTAAGGATGTGCCTGGCCTGGTGCCCACAGTCCCTGGAATGCACACAGGAGATGAGGGATGAGGGAGGGCCATGTCCTGGGGAAGCTTGTTCTGCTGGGGGGAGGAAGGTGGTGGGAGAAGGAAGGCAGGGTTACACCTGCAGACAGTAAGAAGATGGTGCAGAGCAGCACCTATGGGTTGGGGACAGAGAATGGGGCACAGAGTGTGTCTGTGAAGCTGAATATGGACTGGGCTGGGGAAATCAGGGAAGGCTTCTTGGAGGATGAAGAGGAAGAGTTGGAGGAGGAGGAAGAGGAGAGGAAATAAGGGAGAAACTTACATCCTTTTGGATGAGCTCAGCATAAACTATGCAGGCAGCGGAGATTAGCTCATCAGCGTCAAGGTCAATGAGGTTATTGCAGGCCTGTGCAAGGGGGAGGGAAGCAGGTCTCCTGGGCACAGGGGAGAAGGCTGCTGCTCACAGCACCCATGGGGCCACCTGATGTCTGCCCCACAAACCTGGCACAGTGCCTGAAATTTCACCACTGGAATTTGACATTTTGGTGAGACAGTACTATAGTTTTCATAAGGGCTCTAGGGATCCCGAGGGTTACACTGAGCATTGTAAGGAAGACTTGTTTTATAATTCAGGTGCCACCTAAGATTTTTTTTTTTAACAAGGACTTCAACTGCTCCTTTAGTCATGTTGGAAAACTCAGTCTTTTGCCATAGGAGGACCCTTTGCCAAGGGGTTAACTGTAAAGTCTGTTGGTTTATAACTGAACAAGGCCTCAGTTTCCTTGTATGCTAATGGAGCATGATGGCTCCTCTGTGTGAGGCTTGTGAGGTGTGAGTCTATAAAAGCAGTCACAGACACATTAGCTCTGGGGCAAAGGGAGCACTGAAGTCCAGCACCCCCAGGAGCCTAGGCCTGTAACCTGGAAAACATGGGGTTCCGGGGCCCTCCGGGTGGGTGCGCTCACCAGGAGGATGTCGTCACCGGTCATGCTTTCCTGCAGCACCTGCTCACGCACCATCTGCAGCATGCTGTAGGCCACCAGCACCTGGAAGTTTCTGCAGGGCTTCCCTGTCAGCAGAACCTGCAGGTGGAGGAGGGAGCCTAAGCCAGGGCCCTGTTCACATACCCTTAGAATGTGAGGTTCCCACCAACCACAGGCCCAAGGTCAGCCAGCCCCGAGCCTCCCTGCTGACCTACCCACTCACACAAGTGCTCACGGGTACCTCTGGGGTTTCTAGGCATTGTGTTGGCTACTAGGGCACTTAAAGAAAAAGGCTTTGGGAAATTTATTAGCTAAAGGGAGGGTGGGAGGAGGTAAACAGAAGGCAGAAGAGAGAGAGGTGGAGGGGAGAGAGAAAGAGAAAGAGGGACAAATGGACCAAGTAATTAGCATTTGAGTGGAGCTTTGGCAAAGCAAAGGCTGATGGAAATCAATAATGCCCAGGTGTGACCAAAGGATGTGGTCATGGACCTGGCCATGGAGATGGCAGGCCAGGAGGTAGGGGTGAGGCAGGTGGGAGTTGACTTGTAGGGCACTAAATGGCAGACTGAGGTTGGGCTGGATCCTGTGACAGCGACGACAGGACAGTGATAGGGCAGGGGTGGTGGGATGGGGCACTGTGTTCCTGGGGAGGGCCACCTGCTGATAGCACCAGAACTGTAGGCACACCCTGTCCTTGTCCTCCCTCTGCTTCTCCAGGGGTGAGGATCAGCAAGGGTCTGCTGGACAGGAAGGCCCAGGAAGGAGCAGCAGGGAAACGACGCCTCTGGGACAGTGTGGCAAAACTACAACCTTGGCTTGGCCAACACGCCTCACAAAGGCTACTCCCTCTGTCCCCTGCCGTCAGAAGGTGCAAGGTGCAGGGGTGGAGCTGGAAGAGCTGATGGATAAAGATCCTCTAGCTTCCTCCAACGAGGCGAGACCAGGGAGGTTGGCCCAATAACCCCCAAACTACTGAACTTTGTCCAAAGCCAATAAAGGGGAGACAGGGAAAAAGGCTTCTGGGCCACCTGCCTGAGGGTTGGGCTTATCCTGACCGCTCACCCCCGCCGCAGGGAGAGTCTTACCTCCCAGAGCCTCCAGACATCATCGAAGGATTTGAAAGCACGCTGGAAGCAGAGGCAGAACCAGGGAAAGAGGGACTGCACAGCCCCTGCACCCTTCCCTTCTGTCGTGAGAGAAATGGGGTGACAGCCACAGGCCGTGGTCAGGGAACACTCATAATCAAGCAAAAACATGCGGGTGGGGACAAACAACAGAGTGTGCAAACACATGGGAAAAGCAGAATCCCTGATTGTCACTCTTCCACAACCCTCAGAGACCTGGATGGATTTTCAACTGTCCAGACTCTAACCCCATCCTGAGGATTCCTCCTCCCAGGGCCTGGGGAAAGACCAGATGCTCCTGCACTGAGCATTGCTGCCCTGACCGGGGTGCTGGCCCCATCCCATGCCTGGCCTGGCTGAGGGTATACGGAGGCAGCAGGGGTGGGGGTCCACGCACTCAGGTGCTCAGCAAACATGGGGTCCAGGAAACTGATCAGGTTATTGAGCATGTCCAGGTTCTTGCCCACACCGATGTTGATGACGCAGCTGTGCTCCTGGAAAAGATGGTGAGAAGGAGGGCGACCGAGTCCTCTTGGCTTGAAGGGCCCCAGAAAAATCAGCCCTGCTTCACCAACTGCCAGTTTCTGGAGGCTTGTGTGTGCCTGGCTCTGGTGGGGGCTATAGCTCTGTTCCACCTGGGTGTTTGTAACACGTATATATACAGGTATGTATCATGCCAGTGTCTATGTGAGCTCTGTGTGCATGTGTGTGCGTGTGTGCGTGTGTGTGTGTGGTGGGGATGTGGCGATGTCTCAGCTGTGGTTCACAGTGCAGTGAGTCCAGTTATTCCCCCACACCATACCATGGGTGAGAACTAATGGACAAGACCCTTGCGAACTACGAGCCCACTGTTGCAGGGGTGAGGAGAGGCATGAGAGTGGGTTCTGGGTGGCCTCTCACACATCATGAGAAAAGTTCTTCCAGAGAGGGAGCTCCAAGAGGCAGCACCTGTGGGGTACATCCGGGGAATACCATGTCCTGCTGCCTGGAGTGCAGGTCATGTTAAGGGAGCAGCAGCTAGAGACACGACTGAAGACAGAGGTCTTAAATGCCTGGCTAAGGTTATTAGATTTTTCTGGAGGCTGTGTGGAGCCACAGAGGGTTTGTGGGAGCAGAGCCAAGTTTTGGGAAGGGAATTCCAAGAGGGAGGTAACCTCACTGGGTTTGACCAGCCACCAGCCGTGTCTTTCAAGGTTTGATGAGAGCATGACCTAAAGCACTGCTATTCTCCCAACTTCCATGTCTGCCACCACCTATTCGTTCTAGAACACAGTCTGCCCCCCTTTTGGGTTTGCCCTCACAGGCTCTTCTAGGACCCAGGGGGCTATTTTAGGACTGGAGAAAATGACTGGTGCTGCCAATGTCTGCCTAATCTGAAGTTGTTTGAAAAGCTGGGTGAGGGTCACCGAGTTCAGTCCTCACCATTTTCTGCAGGAAGAACTGGAAAAGCCAGAAGGTCTCGTGGTCACGTTCCACCATTAGTTGGAAAAGCATCACCATCTCATGGAAGCCCTGCTGGTACTCTGCAGTGGAGAGGGGCTAGTGAGGAGGGGCTGGGGGGCAGGGTGTGGGCTGGGGCTGGGAAAAACTTCAGGAGGGGATGAAGAAATCTGCCCGCTGCATACCTGCCTGGGTGTTGCAGACATAACTCAGGAGCAGGATCTTCTCCAGCCTCTTCTTGTCGATAAGGACGTTGCCTAGGGGATCTTTGTCATAGAGTTTCTGGATGTCGTATACTAGATCGGGGGCAAGGACAGGTGGGTGGCACCAGATCACTTCTAAAAGTCCCATCCCAAGAGGGAAGGACCCAAGGGATCCTGGGAGGGGTCTGTGAAAGTGTATCAACCCACCAGCTCCACCCCTCACCATACCCATCTGCCTAGGTTTCTTCCCATCTCCATATCTTTCACCAGGCCATACCCTCTGCAGGAAAACCTCCCCTCTCCAATCCAAATCCAATCTAGGTGAAGGCCAAGTGGGAAGAGAGAAAGACAAACCAGCAGGAAGAGCATGCACCCAGGGAAGCACAATGCTGGGTTTTGGGGGCACCTGGGAGGCTTAGCTGGCTAAGTTCCAGGCACAAGTCAGGGTAGCTCCCAGGAACCTAGAACCATCCCTGTCTGGCCATGACTGAGAAGGGAGGAGAGTGGACTTCAGCCCTCCCCTCTGCCCAGCCCTGTGTACCCCACTCTGCTCACCAATATTATTCCGTGTCTCTATGAAGTTCCGGTGCAGGTTTTCCAGAAGGGGCTCAATCTTCTCATACATCTGGCACAAGACATCGTAGTTCTTCCTACAGAAGAGATCCTAGCCTTAGGACACTAGTACAGGTGGACTCTTGTTGGGGATGTCAAGACTCCCAGCTGGCACTCAGGTCCACAGCTGCCTTAGATTATTCCCTCCAGGCCTTGTGTGCATCTTCCCCAACTTGGATGTAAATGTCACAGGCCCTGGGGAAAGATGGGCTGGGGTAGTGGTGGCAAGAAGGTTGCTGGAATCCAGCCCTTACATGCCAGTCTGTGGCTGAGAAAGGCACTGGCACCTCCTGTGTGCAAGGCATGCTTCCGATGCACCATGGGGGGATAGGGGAAGAGGACCAAACCTGTCAGGCTGGGTTGGGCAGCCCCCATACACACCCCTCCTTGGCCACACACCTCCCCCAGCACCGACAGGATCTGGAATCTCCTACCTCCTTGTGCTGTCCACCGTGAGCCGCTCATCCTGTGAACTCTGCCATGAGTAGTAGCCTGTGAGGAACTTCCAGGCTTCTGCCCTCACACAGGGGTGCAGACCCTGGGATTGGGGTGGGAGGAAAGAGGCCGTGAGCGTCTCAGATGCCTTCTCAGGACCCTGCCTGCCCTCCTGCCCCCCACACTACCACCCCAGTGCCAGGGCAAGGCCAAGGGTGTCACGGGGACCATACCCTCTCCAGGATGCTAACGCAAATGAAGTCTCGCGACTTGGCCAACTGGCCATTCTCATCAAAGAAGCCGTCCCATTCTGTCTTGTCGATGGGCGGCTTTCTCTTCACCTGGCAAGGACAAGCACGCCAGCACTGTTAGGGACTGTTGGCTTTTCTTTTAAGTGTGAGTTTTAAATAATATCCTGTAGTTTTGACTCACTTCTGGAAACCTATCCTGAAGAAATGACTGAACATATGTAGAAAAAAGCTGCAGACAGGAATTTTCAGTGCACATGGCTTACCAGAATGAAAAATGCAAGTGCTCTAATGCTATGCAATAAGGGAATCGTTAAGCAGACTACAGTTTATATGTTTCTGTATTGTGAGACATTTAAAACAATGCTTACAAGGAATGAGTAATAATCTGGAAAAAATACAAATGTTAGAAAAAAATAGAACACAAAAGCATACATTCAGCTCTCTAGGGACTGTCCTAATATAAGAATGAAGGAACTAGAAACTATACTTTATTTCTCTAATATATAGTGGATTAATGACTGTTCTGTTAGAAAAGAAGACAAAAAAAAATACCCAAAAAAACCTACCTAAAAATGAAATCGTACTCTCTTTAGGAAGTATTTTTTTTCTTTTTTTTTGTATTTTCAAACTTTTCGATAATAATGCATACTGCTTTGATCATGGAAAGAGATCAAACAAGCACTAACTAAACACATTCATGAGCTCCATTGGACCTGTCCTAGAAGAGTAGAAGAGGCCCTTGTAAGGAATGGTTTCTTGCTCAGATAAGGTGTGTTGGGTGTGTGTGTGGGGTGGGGGAGGTGTTGGTTGTGTGTAGGGGGAGTGTGGGGAGGGAGATGTAGGAGGTGTATGGGGTGTGGGGAGGCAGGGAAGAGAGTGCACTATATGCAAAGTCATTAGAAAGGCTCATCAGGCAATAGCTAAGAGTACGAGTTCTTGTTGGGACAGGACAGGATTTCTCTAGAAACCTTGTATAGGAGACAAGACCATCTTGCAATTGCCCTCATAAGGATGTGCGGATGAATGGAGCTTGGCAGCGATTAGAATTGTCCCATATACTCCCAACTCCCATGGCCATACCCTGACTAGGCACACATCTGACCCAGATTTCATTTTGCAGAGAAGCCACCCAAGGATCTGCCTGAAATGCAGATTCTGAGTCAGTAGGTCTGGAGCCCCAAGGGGGTACGTTTCTAAATATTTCCAGGGGATGGCCGCTGCTGCTGGTCTACTGACCACCTGAGTAGCAGGGAATTAGAAGGAAGAACAGCCCTGGAGATGAAAATATATGCCCCAGCCCCAAATTTGGGTAATTTCACTAGCTCCATGTTTGATAGGGACAGACTGGGAAATACATTTTCACAACTCACACAGCCCTATCTTCTGAACCTACACAGGACACAGGGGCCCAAGAAGATGCAAAGGGAACTGGGCATGGCCCAATCCTGGACACGGGCACGGTCCCATTGGGCTGCTGCCCCTCCAGCCTCTACCATGTTCTTGCACCCTATCCTCGGCCAGCAGCTTGGTTATCACAGGCACCGTGGTAGAAGAAGGGAACAGCATAGCTGGGCCATGTCTCTGGGTCCTCAATTATAAACTGAATGCAGGGACTTTAGAAATGCATTTCCATAAACATTCAGTCCATTGGTCGATTTCTACAATCAAGACAGCTGCTGTATTGATGGGGATGGCACTCAATCTGTAAATCAATTTGGAGAGAACTGATAACACTCTTCTGACCCATTAGCATGGTATACTTTGCCATTGATTTGGGTCTCTAATTCCTCTCAACCGTGTTTTATAATTTTCAACATATAGATTCATAAGCTTTTTCAAATTTATCGTTAAATATTTCTCTTTTCGATACTATTATAAAAGGGATTGTTTTTAAATTTCCAACTGCCAATAGTTCATTCATAGTATGGGGAAAAATGGGTTTTTATGTATTGGTCTTGTGTTCAGCAATCTTACTAACATCATTTATTAGTCCTAGTGGCTTTTTTTGTGGATTTCATGAATTCTACTATGTAGGTCAAGGATCAGAATCTATGACTCATGGCCAATTTTTTTTGTCTTCCTACTTATTTTTCCCCACCACCACCACCCCCCTCTATATCCTCTTTGGCTTTTTCTCTCTCCTCCTCCCTCTTAACCTCAGAAACCTAACATCATTTAGTGTCTGCTAGTTTTTCAGACCATTTGCTATGTGAATGCCCGGTATTGGTCCTTGTCTTTCTGACTTGCTTTGCTACACATAATTCCCTTGAATTCCTTCAATTTTGCAGTAAATGGCAACATTTTGTCTTTCCTTACAGGTGAATAATATTCCATTGTTATGGATAGACCACATCTCCTTGGTCTAATACTCTGTCCCTTGAGCACTGAGGTTTCAATCTGAAAGCCATTCCCATTCATTCATGCCTTGTCTGGCTGCTTTCAGGTTACAATTACAGAATTAAGTCTTTGCAAACAGAGACTCAAAAGCACATGAAGTCTAAAATACCTATTATTTTGATCTTTACAGAAAATGTTTACCAACCCTGACATAGATGATCATGTTGTCTGTGAATAAAGACAGTTCTTCCTTTCCAGGTTGGCTGCCTTTTTCTTCTTCTTTTAGGCACTGGGTAGAACCTCAAGGGCAATTTTGAATAAAAGTGGTGACAGCAGACATCTTTGCCTTTTCCCCAAACTTAGAGGAAAAGCATTCGGGCTATTTATAGTTTAGTTAGGATGCTAACTGGCCTTTTGTAGATGCTCTTTATCACATTGAGAGAATTTCCTTCTATTCCTTGTTGGCTGGAATGAATACTGGATTTTTTGAAATACAAATACAAAGATGTCCTACATCTATTGAAGTGATAACATGGTTTTTCTTTCTCTTGTTTGTTAACATGGTAACTTGCATTGAATGATTTTTGAATTAAATTATCTTTGCATTCCTGCGATAAGCTCCATTTGGTGGTGATATATTATCTTCTTCATAAATCACAGGATAGTATCTGCTAAAATTTTATTCAGAATTTCTGCATCCATGTTCAGAAGAGATATTGATCTATAATTTTCTTGTCTTGTAGTTGTCCTTGATTTTAGTAGTAAGCTAATGCTGACCTCATAGAACCCTAAATAGCCTAGAATAATTGAGAATGTACCCCTGCTTTTTAATTTTTTAGAAGAATTCATTTAGAAATTGCTAATGTTTTGCTTTTCAATGTTTGGTACAACTGGTGAAGCCATCTAGGCCTGGAGTTTTCTTTGTGGGAAGATTTTTAACTACAAATTTGGTTTGTTTTACAAATTACATCTGAGGATGGAGTCAGAAAACAATTTGTTTCTTTTGTACTTTAAAAATTAGAAATTTTAGGAACACAACATTTTCCTTCTAGCTCACTTAAAAAAATGAAAGCAAATAATACCAAAAAACAACAAGGAATTAACAAAATTTCAAATATCATTAAAATGACAGAAATCTAAAAAAAATCAGTTATGAAAATAAATGCATTAAGTTATCTTATTAGTTGTGAACCCTTAAAAAGCACAGATGTTGTGACATCTACTGTTTTAAGGTACGATTTGTTGAGTCTTCAGAATTGATGAGGCAGGTGAGGCCATCACAGTTTTATAGATCAGAGAACTGAGGCTGAAGGAGGGTTAATTAGTGCTGATGTCACACAGCAGGTTTGAACACAGAGCTGTGTGGTGTCAGAATCACAGTGCTTAAGCCCAATGCCATGCCACCAGAGAGGGCAAAGGCAAGTGTGAATTTAAAAAAGTTTACATCGGTGCATGTTGTTAACAAAAAGTATACCTTAGAATTAAATGTCATGGAAAGCTCAGACATAAAGGATGAACAAACATATGGCCATCATCACAGAAATAAAAAGGTGATCAGAGAAACATGCCCAGCATATAATAAAAGCTCTGACCCAGTGCAATCAGGCAGATGTGGCTTGAGACATCACAGGAAAACATCTGCTGAGTGTGAGGAGATTTTGCATCACTAAACCTCTCCCTGCAATAGTGGGTCACCTGCCTAGCTTGCCAGGGCTGGATTTGGTTATAAATCTTTTCAGGGCCCTCCAGTTCTCTCTGCCCACTACTTCCCTATATATCCCCAAACCTAAGCAAACCACAGAACCCCCCACAAGAACATCTAAGATAGTTGCTAACAAGCCAAGGACACACACGCGAAACCTGCTGGCCTGCAGAGGCCTAGAGGAAACACCTCCACATGGAACCCCTTCCCTTTCTTCTCTGGCACATCCCCACCACCCATCCATGCCAGAAATCACAGAATCACTAACTGGGGTCCTTCAAAGTACTAACGATGCTCCAAGCAAAGGCCTCCCAAATCCATCTTCAGACCCTGTATTCTTTGTTCTGTATCCCTCCATTCTTTGTTCTACCAACCCATTAACACTCTGCTCTGCCACCTGATACAAGGCCCTGGAAATGCTGGAAGGGGAGCTACATGGTCCCTGAAGTGCGAGATCCCTTTAATCCTGCAGTAGGTCCCTCCTCCTGGGCCAAGTGCCGTTAGGTAGGGCAGTTGAGGCCCTCTTCCACCTAAGCAGGAGTAAGCGTGCCACCAGCAAAGTTGGGGAGCCCTTGGCCCTGCTTCCCCTGGAAAAGGGAGCCGCAGGTGGGCACCTTAAGTCCTTCTAAAACAATATCCTGCTGCCACGAGGCCCTGGCTGCAGGCCTACAGGACACTCTTAGCAAGTGCCCCCAGTAGGACCTTGGAAGGCGCATCGTCCTTGAGATTCTCTACCTCATCCCATCGTAGTTCACTGGAGGGACAAGACACATTCCTGATGGTGGCTCACCTCTCAAGGTGGGCCGAGGGGTGGCCCAAGGAGGACCAGCATATCAAAATCGGGAAGGGGCATATGTGTGACCTGAAGGTTATCTGGGATTATTATCAACACAAGTGTGGAGGGTGTATCATTAGCACAGCATACTGACTAAAACAGCAGTGATTTACATAATAGACTCTGCAGTTTGCAGCACATCAGAATCCACTGTAGAGTTTGTTCAAACACAGATCTCTGGGCCCACCACTAGTTTCTGTTCAGAAATTCTAAGGCCCCAGAATCTGCCTTTCTTGCAAGTTCCCAGTTAGTGCTAATGCTGCTGCCAATTTGGGGACTCTGACACTCACTGCCTTGGACTCCCAGCCCACCAGCAAGGGTCTAAATACCAGTTCTGCCTCTTAGAGCTGTGTGACTGTAGGCAAGTTACTTAGTCTCTATAACTCACTGTTCTCATTTATAAAGTAAAGATATGAAATAGTGTCATCTACCACATAAAATCATGATGAGAGGGGCCTCCCCTGGTGGCGCAGTGGGTTAAGCAACGCACTACGAAGCAAATCGCAGCCACTGCAGCACGAGTTCGATCCCTGCTGCCGGCCAGGGTG
>JAGFMF010012103.1:582941-643407 GCA_019455555.1 Galemys pyrenaicus
ATAAACCCAAGGGACCATGGGGGTGGATGGAGGGAGGGGAGGGCAAAGACGGTGATGAGATGTAAAGAGCACAAGGGACTGAGGTGGCAGTGCACGGGTGAAATGGTGGTGGGAACCCACTGGGGAAAACAAACGATGTCAAATGCAATTAAATATAATAAAAAAAACAAACAAACAAAAAAAAGAAAGTGTGGTTTTGGAAGAAACAAACCCCATTTTTCACTCTTTGTAGTATTATCTATAGATCAGAATAGGGGAAGCGAAGCATGAGTTTAGAGTCAGAGTCCAGTCTTACTACTTGTAGTTAGGTGATCCAGGACAAGTCACCAATTTTTCTAGATTCGGTTTCCTTCTCTGTAAAATGGGCTAACCATATCTACTTCATAGCATAGTTGAGGTTTAAGGCCTGCACAGTGTCTGACCCAGCTCAGCCAGTTGTTTGTGTTCTTATCATTTGCTCCAGCCGTTAACCTTGAGCTGCCCTGCACACAACCCCTCTGAAGGTTCCCTCTGAAGAACCCCTCTGGGGTTCCCCACCCTCAGTCTGCCCTCCTTGCCTGCTGGGGCGTCCTGGGTTAGGAGCAAGCACAGGGACCGTTCTGACCACTGAGGTTGCTGCTGACCCTTGCCCCAAAGCTTCAGAGAGGGGCAGTAACAGCACCTCAGAGGGGCTGTTTGGTCAAGGGCCCAGCTCATCCTCCAGTGCAAAAAAGGAAGCAAGGCCAAAGCCAGCAAGAGGCTCCTCCAGGCTTAGGAGAAGTGACCAAGGTGCAAAGAGCTCAATATATCCAGCCACATTGCCCTTGGGCACACTTTCACCCCTCAATGGGATTGTACCCCCATCACACACTCTCCTACAGCAAAGTTCCAAAGTTCCCCTCAAATTTAGGAGCACACAAGCACCCCTAAAATGCAGGATCACATGCTTTAGTATTCACTCTTCAACATCTTCAGAGCCAACAAGTATGCAGCAAACAGCCCCACAAAATGTGCAAACACACACATCACATATGCCACAGCATGTTCCCAAGAGCAGCACAAAATCAGCTCTGGAACCTCATTTATGAGTACAAGAAATATGCACTCAGAAATGAGTCCTGTGACGTACACGTGTGTGTGTGCATTTGTGCATCAAGCATGCCCATGCCCACGGCCAGCACCTGGGCGGGATGCCAGGGAGGGCTTCTGGTCCTTGTCACTGTTGGCAGCAGTTCATAGATGGTTCCCCAGAGAAAGCCCAAGTTAATGAGGGCAATAGGCTGTGGGCCAAGGGCTCACCCTGGGGACTTGCTGGAGGCCAGAGTTCATGAGAAGCAGGGCAGAGCAGGTGCACCCTGAGTGATGGAGGCACTGGGGTGACTGACGCACTGAGCCAGGGCTGGAGAAATGAAAGAGGATGCTGAAGATTGGCACCGGCACATCCACCTGGAGGCAGAAAGGAGGCTCCTCCTGGCCTGACACACACCGGCACCTGGCAGAAGCAGAGAGCCCATAATACAGTTGACCTTAAGCAACGTGCTCAAACTGTGAAGGTTCATTTATTTGTGCACTGTTTTCAATAAACACAGTTGGCCTTCCTTATCCATGGCTTCTCATTCACAGGCTCAACCAGCCATGGATGAGTTGGTGGAACCTGAGGGTGCAGAAACCTCTGACACAAAGAGCTGACTACAAAGGACTTGAGCATCATGAATTTTGCTGGGGGGTAGGGGGGTTACTGAAACGTCTCAAGAGACAGCTGTAGTTAAGTTTGAGAGGAGGCAAATGTTACACAGATTTTTTTTTACTGTGTGAGAGTCAATACCCTTAGCCCCAGTGTTATTCAAGGATCAACTGGATTTCTCTCCCACCTCATTTCCTGACCTTTCTGTCTTCTAGAGCTATTCTGTCCTCCACATCCTGGAACATCTGGCCTGACCTGATGAAAAGGTCCATGAGTGTTCCGGAGACCAGATGGGGCAGAGGTTCTTACTAACTCTGTGTCTGAAACTTGCCTTCTCCCAGCGGGGGAGGGGCCGCTCCCATACAGAGTGAGCCAGCATTCAGACAGAACAGGCTCCCTGACCCGGAGGAGAACTCACACAGCTTGCCACAACACCTGGAAGCAGAGGGTCCCTGCTTTCCTCCCCACAGCCTCTCTCCCTCTGTCCATGCCCCAGTCTCTTCTTCCCCAAGGCTTCCAGCGGCAGAGCGACCTGTGGATTTCTGTAGTGCTTGAGCAAGATGGGGACAGCACTGTCATAGCAGTTGTTCCTGCTTCTCCTGGATAGAGCCCAGAGGCTGCTCCACTGGCAACACAGCTCTTTCCACTAATGGAATTGTGCAGAAGAACACTTGGCCAAGAACTTGAAGTCAGTCAGGCCTGTGGGGCCAATTCTTCTGTGACAATATCTGGGAGAGACAATTCTATAACCTGACTCCACACTGAACACTTGGTCTGTCCACAGGTTGGACTTGATCAGTTTTTAAACTGAACCTGAAACACATTAACAGCAACTCTACTTCACTGATAGAGAAATGGAGCTTCAGAGAGGGGCAGTAACTTGCTCAAGGTCACACAGCAAGTCAAGGGCAGACCTGTAACTAGAATCCAGTCTCCTACCTCCTGGCTCAGGATCTTTAGATCTCAGCTGAAGGTGATGTTTGAAAGCCAGGCTTTGAAGAAAATAGAGGAAGTGCCCAGGAGAGAGGAGCACCTTTACAAAGTCCGATGAAGGGGTTATGGAAGTTCTTCTGTTCTGGGGCACAGACTTATTTTTCCTTCCCCTCTGTCCTTCTGAGGTCAGACTCGGTGAAGGCCAAAAAGTGGCAAGTTCTGCTCATCCCCCTCATTCTGGCAGTGGACAGAGTGTGGGGGGAGGGGAGGTGAAGGCAAGCCTGGGTGGAGCCTGCCTCCTCTGTTTCGGTCTTCTCTCAGAGTAGCAGTAGCAGCAGAAGCTGCAGCACAGGCACGTGGTGCTACTTCGCAGAGAGGCTGAGATAAGAAGGATTGATCTTTCTGCTCTTTCAAAGAGAATGAAGCGTCCCTGTCATGGCTGTTGATCAAAGTCTCTACAGAGGATGTTTTATGTGTCCTTCACTGTCTCTGAGCCCACTCCTTGCCACGTGAGGTCTTCCTCCAAGCCTTGCTACAAACTAAAGACACCCCTTTCAGCTAGCACTCCACAGCAGCTACCAGGGGCTAGGTTTCAAATTCCCACCAGCCTTTTCTCCAGGCAACTCAACCCAAGGTCACAGCCTGATCTGTAGGTACTGATATTAACCCCATTGTACTGATAAGAAATTGAGGCATAGGAGGTAGGTAATTTGTCCAGAGTCACAAATTAGTGAACGCCTGGGAGGCCCCCTTTCTTAAGAGGTTATGTAGTGTTTGTCCTCAGCAAGTCCCCTGTGTGATGGCAGAAGCATGCTTTTCTCTCTGGGGCTACTGGTTCACCTGGCATGTGTAGACCCCAACCAAGACTGTTTATTTTTTTTTTAAAGATTTATTTATTCATGCATACAAGAGCTGGGGTACAGGCCAGAGTCATGGGAGGTGAGAGGATTCACCAGAGACAGAGTGGGGAGCAGAACAGACAGGCTGACTGAAACACACTGCTGAGGGGAGCAGTGGGAGAGGCAGGAGAGGTCTGCTATGCCATGTGGGTCCCCTCCCTGGCTGGCAACAGGGATCGAACTCGTGCTGCAGTGGCTGCGGTTTGCTTCATAGTGCATTGCTCAACCCACTGCGCCACCAGGGAGGCCCAACCAAGACTGTTTAAATGTTTTCTGTGAAAAGGGAAGGATGGGTTCTCTTTCTTATATGTCTCATTTCTGACATCTGGAAAAATCCAAATTATCGCATTTCACTTGGTCTTTCTGGTGGGACAGAATGCGGATTTTTCCCTGCAGCCCCTTCCCCCTTGCTGCCAAACCACACTCAACTCCATCATTCTGCAAACAGTATAAAAATCCTTAAAGCCTATTGATTAAATACAGTACAGATTCCTAATTCCTCCATCTGGCATTCAAGGCTCTGTTAGGGGGGAAAGACCCTCCTAAATGGATTACACAAATAGGTTATGGACTTTTCCTGACCTACAAAATCCAAGAACTACAAATCCCATAAGGTCATTATCGACGAGCAGATAACTGGGAGCTGAGGGTGGAGTTAAGCGGCCAGACTAAGTATAAAAGCAGACATGTGGGCATTGGGGTCTCTCTCTTTTCCTTGGGAGCCAGCTCTCAGCTGGCCCTTGGGTTCCACCTCCAAGGAACTGGTAGGCCATTTACGGATCTGTATCCCTCTCTTCTCCTTGTGTTATTCACTGCGCTATTTCCCCTTCTCTTGTAAATGAAACCCTTTATTAACCTTTGTTGTGTGTGCCTGCAGTCGGGGCATTATAAGTGCCTTTCAAGGTAAGGGCCCAGTCAGGCAAACCCATTTTATATTAGGGTTACCCTGTACCTCTACAACATCTCCACGATTAAGAGTGTGGGCTTCTAAACCAAACTTCTTGGGCCACTATGCCAGCTTTCCTCAGCCTCCTGGCCTTCTGACCCATGGATTGTTTGGATGTATAGTACTTCATTCCCAGCATTTAGGGGGCAGGGTAGGGGAGGGAAGACTTCCAGATAACTTCTGTTATTCATTTCTAGTTTAATTCCACTATGGTCAGAAAACATACTTTGTGATATAAATTCTTTTAAATTTTAAAGGTTTGTTTTATGACCCAGAATTTGATCGAATGATACACCAGTAATGAAAAAAGATGCATTCTGCTGTTGGTGGTAAAATGTGCTATAAATAAATGTCCATTAGATTAAATTGGTTGATGGTATTGTTCAGGTCTTCTATAGCCTTGCTGATTTTTCTCTCTACTTTTTAACTGTTACTGAGAGATAAGTGTTAAAGTTTCCAAATATAACTGGATTTGTCTATTTCACCTGTAGTTCTATGAGTTTTTGCTTTATATAATTTGAATTTCTATTGCTTGTGCACATACATTTAGGACTGTTACATCTTCTAGAGGAATTGATCTTTCTATGATCAGGGAATATTCCTCTTTATTGCTGATGAATTTTCTCCAGAAGTCTCTTTGCCTGATATTGATATGGCCACTCCAGCTTTTTGAAAAAAATGCTTCTTGGTTAAGTTCTTCATCCTTTTACTTTTAACCTGTCAATATCATTATATTTAAAATCAGTTTCTTATAGATAGCCTGTAATCTGAAAACCTCTGTCTTTTAATTGGTATATTTAAACCCTTTACACTTACTATGTGTATTGATATAGTGGGATTTAAGTCTACCATTTCATTGTTTCTTCTTCCTCTGCTTCCCCCTATACTCCTGCAGTGTTGGTGGCATAGGAGCTAAAAATCAGAGAAAATTCTCTCTGGCCGGAGGAACTGAGGAAAGAGATGTGTGTGTATGTGTTTATAATTCTGATAGTTTTTTTTTTCTTTTCCTTTAATCTCACTGTTTTCCTTGGGGCACACTCTGGAGAGTAAAAAAAGTAAAAATAATATTCCTCCACCCTTATCTTGCATGGTCCCAGTCTCCAGAGCTTCTGACCAAAAGAGGAGTATTTTTCTTTTGGAACTTTCTGGTTATACTCATTGCCCAATTCTCAGGTCAGGTTCTCTAGAATCAAATCTGAGAGAATGGAGAAAAAAGCCCAATAAAACCACTGTCGTCCTGGTCATTCTTTAGTGCATATTTCTTTCCCCAGTTTAGCTGCTATTATATTTTTGTAGCACTGCATATATCTGTTCCAGGATTTTTCTTTGTAATCATTGGGAAAAAAAGGGTGAGGTATGCTTCATTTAAGCTGTATGTAACCAGAAGCCTATAGATATGTAACTTCAATTCAAAAGGTATGGGGGACTTTGACTAATGTGCAAACAGAATCGCAGTATTTCAGAGAATATGAAATTCACTGTACTTATAAATTTAATTAATTAAATTTACAACCATTTTCAAGTACACTATGCAAAGGTTTGGCTTATTCAATTAGATATTTAAGTTACTTAGGAAAATCAAATATATTAAATGCTCAAATGTAGTTGAAATTATTTAAACAAATTTAATTAAGTTGTAAATGGCACCAATTGTTTAATGGAGTTTGGTTTTTCAACTTGAGTTAATCAAACTTTAATTGAACAAAAGTGAAGGTCTTGTTCTTTTTTAACCACATTTAGAAATAGAACAATAAGATTGGTAAGTGAAACTTAATACTTAAGAAAAGCTGTTTTAAACATATGACTTAGTAAAGTTGCATATTAATTTTTAAAAAGCAGCTACAAAGATACTTTTGTGTGCACTACTTCCCCTGCCCCTCAGCACACACACCAAAAAGGCTTCATTGATGGGGTGTGGGTGTGGGGGGCTCACCGCCTCCAAAGGTAGCTGTGCCACTCTCAGGCAGCTCCCATTGCTGGAAAGATGTCTGTGTAGAACAGACCGTACAAGCTATTGGACGCACCAGCAATTGACTGTGCTCCTTTGAGACACAGTTTTCTTACCTTCAAAATGAGAAAAAAAAATTTTTTTGAACTAAATGAGCTGTTGCGTGCACAATGCCTGTGTGTGTATGTGTGTGTGTGTGTGTGTGTGTAGTGCTTAGCACAGTGCTGTAGGCACAGTAGCCGCATAATTGTAGCAATGATTGCTGCTGCTGCTGCTGCCGCTGCTGGGTTATTCTCTGAACCATTTCTCAGAGGTGCCAGGCATTGGCATGGGGAGAGGCAATGAGAATGCCAAATTGAAGTAGGGAGTTGGCAGAAGCTTCCTCACTCCTGTCCTCCCTACTTGTCTGTCCCCTCCCTAGCCCAGCCTCTGCTGACAATGCAGACAGTTGTCTGTTGCCAAGTGGAGGCTGAAAGATGCAAACCTTTGGCCTTAGAGAGACCAGTGTTCAAGATGCTGGCTCTGTCCTTCCTCCTGGGCAGTTTGGGGAAGCTACCCAGACTCTTCAAGTCTATTCCTTCACTCACGAAGGCTTAGAACTGAGGATAAGTCACTCATAGGGTGAATGTGAGTGTCAAAGGAGGCCATGTGCAATATTCAGCACAAAGTGTGGCACAGCAGGCTAGAGCACAGGTACAGTGGTTATCGTCATCTCTACAGTGTAAATTTCATTCCAAAAATAGATTTTTTTTTGTCCTAGGTAATACAGTTGTCTCCATTGACTCGAGTTACTCGGTTAGCTTGCCACGTGATTCTGCTGAGGAGTAGGGTGCCAGGTTCCAGTCTGAGGCCTTGACACTTAGGTCACACTCCTCCGCCCTGGGACTCAGTTTCTTCATCTCTAACTTGTGTGGGGCAATTTCCACTCAGCCCCCACCAGGCACATAGGGCACAGAAAGCCCTTGGATGTGCAGGGCCTAGTTCTGAGGCGTGATATGTGCAGACTCCCAGGACCTCTGTGAATAGAATGGGGTCCTCTGGTTCTTCTCACCCTAACAGGAAGTTGGATGCCTTGTGCTCATTAGGATTGATCACTGACCCCCATTCAGTCCATCTCCAAGGGCAAAAACAGTCAGCTACTCCTAGGCTTGTGTTCTGGGTCCCTCATTCATCAGCCATGTGCTCCCTCAAACTGCTACGGCGGGAGTTGGAAGGGAACCCTGGGCACCAATGCCGCCTCTCTTGTTTCAGCTCTTTTCCTACCATTGTTGGCTTCCCTGCTGCTGGACTTCTCTGTCTGGGGGGGTCTGTTCCTCAAAACTGGGACAGCAGTGGGAACCTCCCTGGAGTTATGTTCTCTTGCCGCTGGTCACACCTCAGTAATCCTTGACCATGCTCACTATAGTAGCAACTTTATCCTTGAAAATCAGCACAACACCCCCACCCCTTCTTCCAAGAAGCCCTCCCAGCTCCTCCACCCACACCACCGATCCCTTCCCTAAGCCCCACATACCAGCTCCTGCATACACTGGGTTCCTCCTGGCCTCTTCTTGTTCTCTGGGTGGCCTTTTCACCTGTCAACACCCCAGGTGGGAAGTTTCAGGACAGACCCGGGACACCGCTTTCTCTACCTGAGGCTCAGAGGGGAATTTTACTCATTTATGCCAGTCCTCATTCCCAAAAGGTTTATGGTGGTTGTGAGTCTGCAAGTGAAGGTTTGCAGAGTATGACTTGGCCTTGAAGGGTGAACAAGGTTCAGAGAGAACAAGATGGAGGGCAGTAGGTTGTGCAAAAATATTGGCCATGTGCAAAGCCCAAGGTGACCAGAATCAAAGCTCAAACAGATTTCTCAAAGTCAAACTATCAGGGCTACTGTGGGAACCTAGGACTCCTTCCTGATTCTGTAGCCAGTTCTTGTTGTGAACCCCATATCCTGCCAGTAAACAAAAGAATGAAGGAAAGATGCAGTAAATGATGCAGAAGAAACGGTGGATTCTGCTTAGCCTCCTGTTATCCAGCCCACCACAGGCACCATCGTAGATAAGCCTGCCTCACCAGACACTGGTCTGGACTTTAGTCTCTAGATTGTCACAATAATGCTGTTTAGCAGACTTCTCAAAACTCAATGACTTGAAATAATAAACATTTAACTTAGTATTCTGTGAGTTTAGGTTGGGCTCAGCTGGGTGGTTCTTCAGGTCTCAGGCTGGCTCCCAACTCTGGAGATCAGCGCGCTATTGGCTGACTTAGGCTGTCATTGTCTGGGGGACTAAGATGGCTTGGCCCTGCCCCACACTCCTCTAGTCCACCAGCAGGCTAGCTCAGGCATGTGAGGATGAGCGTACAGGAAGGGAGCCTCCACTGTGAAAGCCCATCTGAAACTTCTGTTTGAGCATGTCTGCCAGCCTTCCATTGTGCAAGACAAGTCACATGGCGGGGCCAGATTCAAGGGAAGTGGGAAGGGGGGAAAAGGGTAGTACAAAATCACACAGTGTAGGCATGGGCACAGGGAAGGTGAAGTGTTGGTGCCCTGAATGTCATCTACTGCAGTGATTTTCCAGCAGGCCGTGGCATAGGTGTACACACTCACCTCTCTGGACAGGGCAAGAGTAAACCTCGGGACTCAGTTCATATCTGACTTTCTCAAGGTCCCTCCTTCCTCCTTGCTGACTCAGCTCTCAACTTAGCTGCATCCTAAGGTGGTCCCATGAGTGCTCAGGTTGGGGTATATGTGTTTGTGTGAGTGTGAATGTGTGAAGCATTTGTGATGTATTATGTGAGAATATATTTGTGTGGGTGCATGTGTATATATGTGATTGTATGGTTTTGTGAATGTGTAACTGTATCTGTGTTTGTACCTGTGTGTTTATGTTTGGGTTTGTGTTTGTGTGTGTGTGTGTGTTGCTGCCTCAACCATCCAGATGACTGGGAACTGGTGAGGGTCTGCTTGTTTTTTCATATCATACCTACTGGGTTGTGGAGCATGGAGGTGAATTATATACAACCCCTGCCCTCCAGAAGACCCAGTTTTCTACAGGAGACACTCCTGTCAGCAGTGCCAACCCAGTTTGGCAAGTAGCAGGACACAAAGAGCATAGGCCATAAAAAAAGATAGATATAGGGGCAGTACTGGTCCTAACCTGGCAGTCAGGAGAGATTCTCCAAAGAAGAAGATTAATGGGGTCTAGAAACTCCTTTACAGAGGCAAAAGCATGGCCAGTGGCCTAATGGTGAGAGCAGATGGGCGTCTTTGAGGAGTGGCCACAATTGTGTGTGGCTGCACCCAGGGTGGTACACTAAGGAGAGTGGGGATGAGCCTACAGAGGTCAGCGGGCTGTGTTACCTTAGGCATCAGAAGGAAGAGGGAGGCAATGAAACGGAGTTAGAAAGCTGACTCTGGAGTGGAGGGGAAGACCGGAGGCTGGAAGGTCATGTGTGACAAGAATGCAGGGTAGGGCGATGAGGAAAGTCTGAACCTCATGGAGCTAAAGAAGAGAGAGTGTATTAGAGAAGCAATTTAGAATCTGCAAGACTTGGTGACCCCAAGACATGGTCCCTAATGCATAGATGTCTTGGGCCCAGGGTTTGGAACTAGAGTTGAGTTGTGAGGGGTCTTCTGAAGTCTAAGGGGTCAGTAGTGTTCACCTTGCTTGGAAATCAGGGAAATGGGCAAGGAAGTTTGAGAATCAGGGTCATGCAGAAGTGGGAGTTCTGGGCTCTGGCGCTGGGCCTGGCCTGCAGAATGCCTCCGGGACCCTGCCTCTGCACCATGCCCACCTGAGGCCCCCAGCACCAGAACAGAGCTCTTTTTCCTCTCGAGCAGTCTGGCGCAGCCAGCCCTCCCCCGCCTGCTGCTTCTTCATCTGGCACATCCTGACATGACAGCGCTGCTGACAAAGAGCAGAGGAATCTTGAAAAACCCACCGAAGAAAGGCAGCATCAAAGCGCCTTCCCAGACCTGCTCTCTCTCCCCAGCTCCAAAGTCTGCTTCAGACACCCCACTCACATCACAGGCCTGAGGGGGACTGACTGATCACTAGGGAGGCTCCAAGTTGCGTGTCCCTCCCCAGGGGCTCTTCAAAGGCAGCCCTGCCCCAGCTGACCTGCTTCCCACCAGGAGACAGAGGTCTCAGTCCAGCCTGCTCCCTGGGAGCTTATGGGGCCATCTCCCCTGAACCTCTGGAGACGCTGCTTCTGGGAGCATCTCTTTCTCCCCCAAGCCATCCTCTCATCCCCGGGCTCCCTCTGAGAACTTGTTACCAGCTACACCCACCCTGGCTCTGACCAGGAGCAAGACCTTCTCCAAGGTGCTGGGGCCCAGACCGTTGCCAGGCCTGCATCTGGCTCTGTGTGTGGGTAGCCAGCAAGTCTCCCCTGGAGTCAGATCTAGCTCTCAAGCAGCTGCTAAAGGTAGTGAAACCCCTGGATCTCAAATGAAGAGTTCCCTGAGGAAAACACTGTGACCTAGAAGTTTTTCCTTCATTCTTTTATTTACAGACAGGGCCTGGGTTCCAGAACAAGCCCTGGGTGCAGAATTGGGAGACCTAGGTTCCCACACACAGTAGCTCTGACATCTTTCTAGGCTTCAGTTCTTTCATCTCTAAATGAGATCAATAATCCTCAAAAGGCTGATCTATGAATCAAATAAGGCAATACACCTGAAAATGTCTACTAGGACTTACCATGTGGTAGGTGCTAATTTTAAAAGTCATTAATTCAATATTATAGATAAGAAGTTGCCATTCACCCCCTACTCCTAGTGCATGGAAATCCCAGAGGGGAAGATTTCTGAGAAGGACCGCAGACAGCTCAGAAGTGTGTCCTGCTCCACTGTGTCAGAGGACACAGGTTAAGCCCCACCAGCAGGTGCCAGGTGGGAGAGCTCAGCGCCTGGCGCGGGGACCATCTGCTGCGGGGCAGCGGGTACTAAGCAGGAAATGGCTGTGTGGGTTGTCTGGGCTGATCAGGAAGGAGGGAAGTGAGCGGGGCAGGGTGGGATGTTAGCATCTGGAAGGTAGAGAGGATGGTGATGAGACACCCTCATAGTCCCGGTGTGGCACTAGCCACGGCCCTTTCTGGGCTTGGGGCTGTGAATCCCGAATCTCTTGATGGACAAGAGCAGGTCCAGTTGTTCTGACCAGGGAGGATAAACAGTCTTACTGCAGGGTGGGGCAGCATGGCCTTGGACTACTGGGGTATCCAGAGCCTTTGCTGCCGCATCCCCACCCAGGAAATGCTAGTCCTTTTGATGCTAGGACTGAAAACCTGAGAAAGAAGAGAAGTCCCCGGCCCCTAAAGGCAGGACTGGGAATCAGGAAGTGCAGAAACTGCGTGTGGACAGGGAAGGGTGTGGAGGAAAGGGGGAGAGGGAGCTAGAATGTGAGTCCTCTCTTTGTCTGGGGAAACAAGCCCTGGAGTCCCCCCACCACCTGGGCAGGGGAGCAGGGCCCTCAAGGTGCAGAGAAGGGCAGGGAGAACCCAGGATTGCTCCAGGGTAGGGGCCTGCACGTGCTTCTTCCCTAGAGCACAGCAGGGCTGGTACAGTGAAACATTTGTTAAATTGGTTTGATAAGAGAAAACTAGAGCGAGATACAGTCACAGAGAGGCAGGGAAATCAAGAGATGGAAAGACGGCATACTCACGTAGAAAGACCTAGAGAGATAATGGAGAAGTGAGATTCTGTCTGAATCGGAGAAGTGAGAGAGAGGAGAGAAATAGAACAGAGCAGAGATGGGGAAGAGAGAAGATAGTGTCTTCACCAAGTCCCAAAATAGCAGCTGCTGGTGCCGGGAGCCTGCCCTGAGATGGCCCCTTAATTGGGGCTGAATTCAGCATTCTCTGAGCCCAATGAGGGCCTCGCTGAGGACGGCATGTGCTGGGCCAAGGTTGTCAGAAAAGGCCCAGCTGGAGCTGGAATGTGCACCGGCTGTGTGGCTTCCTGCTCTGGGCTCCCCATGCACCTCCCCCAGTTCCCACCCTGCACACCCACCGATGGATGCTGCTTTGGGCAAGGTCAGAGCCTCTTCTGTTCACCTGGGGAGTCAGGCAGGGGGTTGGGCTGAAGGGCCAGGGAATCAGATAATCTCTGGGGAGGAGCTGGAGGTTAGACAAGTGCTGCCATTGGAGAGGAGAGCCACACTTTCACAAAGCTCTTCTAAGAGACTGATTTGTCTGCTCACATTCTCTCTTCAGAGACCAGCACCCAGTTGTATGCCCCAGCAGCTGTAATTTAAGGCATCACTCCCTTGCCAGCCCATTCCCTATTGCTTAGAAAGAAGGGCTGGTTTGGAATCTTAAAGGAGCATCGTTCCAGACAGGTACGAGAGGAGGTCTGGCCTTCTTCTTGGGGTCAGATGAAAATAACTGTTATTCCTTATGCCATGAGGAATTTTCTTTAAATGCTAAGAATTTTCTAACAGCATGGAAATCAAGACCAACATACAGGGAGAGCTGAATTGAACAGCTGTCACTCCAGACTCTAAGATGGGAAGTTTGCAAAAGGTTTCCTGGGAAGCAGTCTCAGGAACAATGCTGGGGGCAGAGAGAAGGGAGCAAGAGAGAAGCTGGGTTGCCATATAGCCTCAGTGAAATCTTAGCTGATCCCACAGGAGACCTGACCCTGGCATGACCCCTCAGAGTTGTCTTGAGTTGGGGGGCAAGGGAGCTGGACCTTTAGAATCTGTCATTGACTGACCACTGGGTATTGGTTGTTCTTGAAAGGAGACTTGACCTTTGACAGGGATGGTTTTTTCAGTTGAGTCAATTCCCAGGAGAGTGAATAGATGAGGGTTATCAAGCAACCACCTTCTTAACAGCTGGAAGAACAGACCCTTCAGTCCCAAAGGGAACACCTGCTGCGTGGTACTACTTAGCATCCACCACAAAGTGTGCCATTGATATCAGCGGGACAGGTGACTGGGAAAGGTGTTCCTGGCCTTCATGAGGCTAACTCTAATATGGACAGAGGTAAACAGGTACAATAAAGACGTTGGATATGGGTTACTAGGGAAAGGGTCTTACAGATTATGGGACAAAGGGAAGAAATTTGTGATGGAGTTCTAGAAAGCAACTTGAAATTTGAATATGTCCCCACTACTCCCATCCCAACAATACCAGTCAGAATAAATGCCCAGGATATGATTCTGGAAGAAAATCAAGGCTGAAGACAGTCCTCCCCTAGCTAACTTCACCTCCAGAAAGACTTATTCTGACAGGCTAGCCCTGTGTGGAGTTACACATTGGTCCTATTTCAAGGCATTCGCATTCTGGTGGGGGTGGGGTGAGGCTTTATATGTGGGAGAAGGCAGAGAACAGCACACTGTGTGTCTTGAATGGTTCTGCCAGCTCTTGGGGTAAATTAATTCAGAGGAGGGATCCAGCAAGGTGGGAAAGTCAAGGAGAAATCCTCAAAACAGAAGAGACTTGGGATGAGCCCTAAATAATGGCGCGGAGTCGGGCAGGGGCTGCACTCCTGAGCTGTCCTCACTTCGCTGCCCTGTGACCTTGGGGGAGGGGAGTCAGTTTCCCTTCCATCTGTGTTTAAGAGGTAATCCAGAGAAGCACCCAGTCCTGTCTTTTGACATTTTAAGTACTGTTTTGCCTTCGCGGTCACCTTGGCTCTATCCATGGTGCTGTACTGAATCTAAGAATCCTTGTTCAAGCCTCACCTTGGAGGACCAAGTCTGCAGAATTTCAGTTTCTCCTGCAAGAAAGTAGCATGACAAGCCTCTTCACGGAGTGTTTGTACATGGAGACTTCAGCTAATCCTAGAAGATTTGTTCCTGGACACTCAGGCCCCGACTTTCTTTCACTGGGCAGAGCACGACAGGCTAAGTAGACCTTTCCTGTCTGATGAGCAGAACAGAGAAGCTGCACTCCTAGTGCCTATGACCAGGGTGTAATGTGAGCAATTTAAGGGTGTGACCTGTGGGGAGCTCCTTTGTGGCAAAAGGTGCATTCTGTATCTTGACTACAGTGCTGGAAATATAGATTTCTATATTTGATAAACTTACAGAATAGACATGTACATATGCCAAGCAAAATGAATGCTTGCAAAACCTAGTAGAAGTTGAGTCTGGTCTGATTTTTAATTGCATTATGCTACGTTGGCTTTCTAGTTTTGAAATCACTATAGTTATCTACACGTTCCTTCATACCATTGTTAGAAATATGTATATTTGGGACATTTTTTTTAATAATTTTTGCAACTATGTGTTTATAGTCATTTCAAAGGTTTTTTTTTAAGATTTATTTATTTATGCATACAAGCACTGGGGTACAGGCCAGAGGTGTAGGGAGGTGAGAGAATCCACCAGACAGAGCAGGGGGCAGAACAGGCAGATGGACTGAAACACACTGCTGAGGCGAGCAGCGGGCCAAGCAGGAGAGGTCTGCCTGAGCCATGTGGGTCACCTCCCCAGCCAGCGGCAGGGATCTAACTCGTGCTGCAGTGGCTGCAGTTTGCTTCACAGTGCATTGCTTAACCCACTGCGCCACCAGGGAGGGGCCTCAAAGGTTTTTTTAAACATTTTTTATTTATGCATACAAGAGCTGGGATACAAGAGCAGGCCAAAGTCGCAGGAGGTGAAAGGAATCACCAGAGACAGAGTGGGGAGCAGAACAGGCAGATTAACCAAAATACACTGCTGAGGGGAGCAGTGGGTGAGGCAGGAGAGGTCTGCTGCACCATGTGGGTCCCCTCCCTGGCTGGGGATCAAACACACGCTGCTGTGACGCGGATGCTTCACAGTGAGGCACTCAATCTGCTGCACCACCAGGGAGGCCCTCAAATTTGTTTGTTTTTTTTTTAGAAAAAGTGTGCCCAGTGGCTGGGCATGCTTATGAGCCTACTATCAGTTGCTTCTTCGCTCATCTAGCTCCTTTGGGAATTCAGCTCAAGTTTTCCCTTCTGCAGAAAGCTTTCTGATTACTCATGCCCACTTCTGAGTCCTTGTGGCACTTATGCTGTGGACACACAGCCAGCACTCTCTCCTAGGTGTTTTATGTGTCTGTTTTGCCTCCACCAACCATGTTGAGATTGGGATTGTATCTTCTGAGCCTTTCCTCTTCTTCTCAGATCCCACGGATATACAACTGGTGATCAAATATTACTGCCTGGTGGCTGGAAGTGAAAGAACACAGGGCTTGAAGTCACAAAAGCCACTGCATGGCCGACATGCACTGTGTCTAATCTGCACAGCAGCCCTGCAGACAGGGGACTGCACCTTCATTGTACACAGGAGAACTGACACATAGTCAGAAGGGGCAGTAGTAGCAGGGTTGAAAACCAAGTTCTGTTTCCCAGCTTTGCCAGATGCATGTTGTGGGAGCTCGTACCAGTTATTTAACCTGTCTTTAATGAAGAAGCTGAGGAGTAAAGAAAACACTTTACCATGTGTTTGTTAAGGTGATCTGTGAATGGTTGAATGAATCAATGAGTGAATGAGTGAATAAATGAAATATGAATAAATGAATGAATGAAAAAGTGCTTACGAAGCATCCCCTTGCTCTGAGCACAAAGTAGGAGCTCAATGAATGTTAGTTCTTTCCTATTTTTTGCTTCATTCTACTCCACATCTTTCTGGCATGGATTTGCATCCAAACAATACCAGAACAGAACCATATCTGCCAGGGTCTTCTGGTTCCAAAGGAAGAAAAATGTGCCCCTTGCAGTTTGTGGGGTATGGGCAAAGAAGGAAGCATGCTTTGGTTGGGATTGCCTCTGCCCCTGAACTCATCCTCAGACCTGGAGCTGAATGGGGTAGAGGACGTATGTGCAAACCAGCAGTCTTGGTGGTGGACATTCAGGGGATTTTTTTCCAGGGTGCCTGGACCCAAGGGCTGGGTCTATAACCCCATGTTCTCCCACAAAGTAACTTCATACAGAAGAGCCAGGGGATCCAGGGTGGACTGTGGGATAGCCACATTTAGGGAAAAGGCAATAGGGCTTTACAGCCCCATCCCTCACATAGAATCATGGAATGCAAGCTTATGAGGACCTTGAATGTCATTAATGCACACACTAAGGTTGATTCTGCGCCAAGTAGGGAAAGGTTCAAGGCTTGAAACCCCTAGAGACCAGGGGACTTACTACTTTCCTGACATAGTCATTAGCTGCTTAGCCTGATGGGAAGGACTGGGCAGACCACTCCAGCATTTCTGGAATCCAGGATGCATGAGCCAAGCTGAAAGAGCTAGTGAAGTCAGTGCCTTCATAGCTGAAGGTTCCATGGCCAATTATCATTGTGATGCCTGGGAAAGAATCTTGCCTTTGCCTGGAAGGTTAAGGCCAATATGCAGTTCCCTTGGGAAAGAGTAAGCCACCCACAGAATTCACACTAAAGTGTAAATGATTGACAGGCTAGGTTCTTTCTTGCCTGAACAACGCTTGCCCCTCTGACTCCCAATACAGAACTCTGAGGGACCATGTCATAGTTCTTGCCTCCAGAGTTGTATGACCAGCAGGATAGACAACACATCCCTAATGCTCCCTCTCCTCATGGCTCCAACCTCCCACCTCCCTACCCCAGGGGGTCTACTTTGCTATAGGATTATTGAGTTTAATCCAATGCCCCTGGTTTAACATAATTCTCCTCATTCTGGTCCAGCAGTGATAAGAAAGTCATCAGGTTGTACAGGCTCCATTCCCTGTCCCTGCCCCTAATTTCAAGGCTGACAAGAATTCCTGACACTTAATTACCTTCCTATAAATCATCTCCTGTGGTTAAATTAACAATTCAATTTTATAGGCAAGGAAACTAAGACTCCTCAGGTGCTGATAAAAGGACTTGCCTGAGGTCACAGAGGGAGACAGCACAAGGGCTGAGTCTGAATCCCAGAGCTTCTAGTTTCTGCTCTTGCCCTCAACTCACGGTCCCCTCAAGCCTGCCAGCAAATAGCAAGTTCAGTGATTTCCTCGGTCATTGTCTTTTCCTCAGTTCTTCCAGCTCGAATGCGAGCACTTGTATTTAGGAAGAGACAGGGCATTCTCACAGAAAGTTCATCTTACAGTGGAGAGACTAAAATGTAAACAAGGGAAAGGCAGCAAGGCAGGGCTGAAGGGGTCGGAACAAGGAGAGTGGGGAGGTCCTGGAAGCATTCCAGGGAAAACAAGCACTTGGGAAGTCTTGCCTCCCACCGTGAAATGAGGCAGCTGCCTGAGGACAGTGTTAGTGAGGGAATGGGAGCCTCCCGGAGCTACTGAGGACCCACATCCATTGCTCTAACTGTGCGTGACTCCTCACTCTGTAGAATCCTTCAGACACCCAGAGCCTTCTGGTCAAGCTTGGTACTTCCACCCTCAAGGCTAAATGTCCCCACACCCACTTCCAGAGGAAACCTGGGTCCCCTCCTCTCTCCCTCCTCCTCTCAGTACCACATTCATCCCCTGTAGCAGCAGCAGCATCCTCCCCAAAGACTGCACCAAAGTCCCAGTGATAATACATGGAAAGCTGGACTGTGGAGCAAGGCTAGTTTGTTGCCTCTGGAGGTTAATACTTTTTCTAAAATGTTTAGTGAGGTAAAGACTCAGGCTGGCCCAAAATGAAATTCAATCTCTGGACAGTCAGGACTTAATTATAGGAATTAGGAGCCAGGGGTGTCCCAGTGATGCAAACATGGTCTTTCTCTTTGGCTTAGACACACCCCCGCCATGCACCTCTTGACTGTGTGTCCTTCCCCTAGGACCCAGCCTGGAGCCAGGTGCTGTGAAAGAGGAGGAGGGGAAGGCAAAATCTTGCCCTCAGGGAATTTCAGGCACCAGAGGCTAGATCAGCCCCACACAGCCTCACTTCCAAGCGCATTAGTTTCCTATGGCTGCCACAACTAATTACCACAGATTTGTTGGCTTAAAACACACAGATTAATTTCTTTACAGCCTTGGAGATCAGAAGTCTCATGTAGCTCTCTCTGGCTAAAATCAAAGTTTTCATGGCGCATATTCCCTTCTGGAAGCTGTAGAGGAAAATCTACTTCCCTGCCTTTTCCAGCACGTAGAGGCCTCCCACATCCCTTATCTCAGGGCCCCTTCCTCCATCTCCAAAGTCAGCAGTGGTGGTGATTTTCTAATTTTAACTCTGACATTGACTCATCTGACTCCTGCTTCCACTTTTAAGAACAACTGTTGGTTACATTGGACCACCTGGGTAATCCAGGGTAATCTTCCTATTTTAAGATCACTCAGCTGATTAGCAAAACTTAATTCCATCTATAACTTGTATTCTGTTTTGCCATATAACATAATATGTTGACAGGTTCTTGAATTAGGATGTGGACATCTTGGAGGCTGGAGGATTGATTATTCTATCACCAAGTACAAGAGACGTAGTACACCCAGCATCATTCATTGGAATGCAGGCTCCTGCTAGGAGCTGGGGGTGAGAGTACTCATTCTGGCTGACCCTGAATGTTATGTGACCTTGAACAGGTGCTTCCCCTCTAGGAGCTCAACCTCCCCTTTCTATATGGGTGGAATAGATGATGATTGAAATATGAGAGTGAAGTTGATGTTGACTACTCTAATTAGTGTAAAGCTGGGCTCTGAAACATGGACGCTCAGAAATAATTCAGTGATTTAAAAAAAAAAAAAGTCTGATTGGATGTATCCAAGCTGAACATTGTAGGATATGGTCACTTGACCTTATGTGGTCCTTCAGGAATTGAGATTCTGCTATACCCTGGGGACTTAGAACTCCAACCATGATTCCTTGACCGACAGCATTAGCATTATGTTGCTTTTTAGAAGTGCGGATTATTAATTCTCCTAAAATTACTGATTCAGAAACTTTTGTGGTGGGGTCCAGCAATATATGATCTGATGATTCTTCTAGGTAAATCTGGTACACTCTAAAAATTAAGAACCACTTAAGGCATTGTACTTAGTTGCTTGGTAGCAGCTGGGTCACATGTATGTGCTTTGAACTCCTGGGAAGAGAGGATGAGAGTAATCTACAAGATTTCATGGGCCAGGCCTAGAAATGGTACAAGCCACATCCATCTTTGGTGAGAATTTGGTCTCATGATTGCACTTTATTGCAAGAAGGGTTGGGAAGTGTAGTCCCTCAGGAGCAGCCTTATGGCTAGCTATAACTATCATTGCAGTAAAAGAGGAGGATGGATTTTGGCATATAATTGGCAGTCCCCGTTATGGTTGCTTCAGTGTCTTCCATCTCATAGAGACGATGGTTTGTTGCATTTTCCTAGATCACCGGCCTTACCTGATGAGTTGAATGCACCCCAGAGATGTGTCCTCGCCTGTTCCAACTCAGTTGCGCTCTCAGTTACCAGTTTCCTAGCCCTCCTGATATCACTCATGTTTCCAAGATCATTCAACTTGGAATGAGGGTAAGTCAAAGGAGAAAATGTCTTTATAATGTCTTGACCTGTCTAAGTTTGAATGGACAAAAGTTGGGAATAAGAGGCTATGTTTAGGATATCACGTTTAGTTTCTTTGAAATGTCCCTTGGAATCGTTAAAAAACTAGAGCTTTTCAAGATATCCTAGGACAACAGGATGAGAAACAGATATTACTGCCCCCTCCTTCCATCAGTATCAGTGCCAACATTAACTGAGTGCTTACACATTCCCTGAGCAGCATGCTTAATGAGAAAGTGGCACCAATTGCTGGAGATTCAGGAAATACCCACAGTTTTAGGTGAGAAAAAAGGAAAAATAACTGTCCTTCCCTCCCTCCCACCAGATTGTTCTAGGGGCATCTGAGGCTAAGACAAGAGTCTCTTTCACCCTAGGCATGGCCTAGGCCAGAAACACTACCACTCACTGACTTCAGAAGTCAAGTCATTGTATCTCCTCATTATCTCTCTTTTTAAATTTTATTTTATTACATCTTTGTTAATTTTGGGTAGTCTTTGATTTCTCTCCTCAGGTGTAGTCCCCATAGTTCTCCCACTACCATGGCACCCATAATCCGTCACCACAATCCCTTGTGCTCTTTCCTCCCGTTTTGACCCCTCTCATCTCCCTCTCCCACAACTGCTGTTTGCCTCAGATCTATGCCCAGCTTGCAAGTTTTGCCTTTATTCCTGTCCCTTTGTTTGGTTTCTCTAGATTCCACCCATAAGTGAAACTATCAGGTATTCCTTTCTCCTTCTGGCTCACTTCACTTAGAATAATCCCTTCCAGCTCTATCCAGGTTGCCGCAAATGGCATGAGTTTATCTTTTTTGATCGCTGTGTAATATTTCACAAGACTTTTCAATCACATTGAGCCCCCCCCCATTCAGGCTTTCTGATGGCATCTGGACTTCTCTCTCAATGGCCATGCTGTCTCACCTCTCTGGTCCATGTTGGTTGAGCTTCCAGTAGAAACAGTGTCCTGCTCTGGGCTTGGCACTAGGCCATGTGTCTTGCAACCATCCCAGACTGTGTAGAAGTTCATCATCGGTTCAAGCAGTTTCTTCGCCGCCGTCACGGTATCCTTCACACTACACCGCTCCACACCACCACTTAACAAGCAGGTCATCACCTACAGGTGATTTTAAGAAACTCATCGGCCTTCTTTATCAAACAGGCTGCTTACCAGCCACTTTGGGTTTCCCCAACTTAGTGCCAGCTTTTTCCAACCTCTCCTCTGCCTGGCTGCAGACGGCTTCCTGCCTCTGCCACTCTTGGGCTTTTCTATGCCCAGGCTGCTTTTGGCCATCAAGGCTCACTGGCTGGCCATGCCTCTATTCTCATCTCCTGGGATTTACAAACAACCATCCACCCCCAGGGTCCCACAAACACGACCTGCCTTCTGACAGGATTGTCAGTCCATTAGTCCTTTCCTTGCGTCAGCAGTGGGCGAGCTCTGAATCGTGGTCCTCTTTTGGTCTGCTGCCTCAGGGGTCATGGGCTGGTCCTCGCGGGCGTGTACTCCTCCACTTGAGGTCTTGTCCTGCAGCTCCCAGACCGGTCCACCTCCTGCACTCCTGCAGCATCTTCTTGCAGCGTCCTGGTCTTCAGCCACCTCCTGTGCTGCTGTTGCACCGCCAAGTTACAAGTTCATGGCCTGCCACCTCTCAGTTCCTCCTGTGGTCTTCTTAGGGCTCTGCACCCATCTATATCGAACCATCCTGCCGACTAACACCAATTGTAGCGGCAGGAAGGGGTGGCACAGGAGCAGAGTTCAGGATGGTTCTGGGCAGATGGGTCAGGGAAGGAGAGTCTTGGAGCCCTCAGTGGCTTTTCATGCTTTATTTAGTAGAGGTGGCCAGGTACATGGCAGGTATGGGTCCCGGGGGGCCGGGAGGCTTGCAGGCCTCCCAGCCCCTAGCACATCTCACCCTCTCGGCTGCTTTCTACTGCTGCTGCTCATTGGTGCTCTTGGTCGGTTGGTCCTCGCAGTTCTGTCTGTTGGTCCTCACAGTTCTAGCGCCCTCATGACGCCGCCCATTTAAGCCCGTGTCCCAACTCAGGTGCGCCCACTTGCGCATGCCCACCCTGGAATGCTCGCAGCACCGCAGGTGCCCATCATCACAGTGGTGGGAGGGTGGAAAGACCTGATCAACCTTTACCCTACACCATGACTTCTGTGGAGAGCCCATGAAGAATATGCCTGCCTCTGATGGGGGAAGAGACGCCTGTGTGCTGCTTCATGTGCCTTAGGCAAGAGCTCCCATGATAAATTCTGCTTAGAATTTAAAGCCAGGGACATGTTTATGTCTACTGAAAAACTGGCCTTTTGTTCCAGCAGGGAGAACACTATATCCTTTTTGGTCTGAGCTGCCAGGAACCTCAGAGCTAAATTTAATGATTAATTGCAACAACCTCTATGTTTTCAGTGTAGGATGTGGCATAGTCCTTGCTTCCTTTCCCATTCACCAGAACTTCTCAAAGAGGTAGTTGTTGATGCCTGGAATGGAGTCATCTTGCTAAAGTGCAGTTGACTCGTCCCATTTCAGACCTACTGGGTCAGAATCCTGGCATGAGCTGGGGGGGGGGGGGAGTGAGGGGTGGGGAGGGGTCTTAAGCAACCCGAGATGATTTTTATAAAAACTGAAGTTTGAGACCCATTGCTGTGAGCCATATTGATCTTTAATNGGGGGGGGGGGGGGGGGGGGGGGGGGGGGGGGGAGGGGTCTTAAGCAACCCGAGATGATTTTTATAAAAACTGAAGTTTGAGACCCATTGCTGTGAGCCATATTGATCTTTAATCTCAGATATCTTCTAATGAAAATACGCTTTCTTAGAAACCACCTGACAATGTGTTTGAATTTAAGAGGACTTTGAATTATACATAAAGCCTGTGATCAAATACTATGCAGCTGTGAAAGTGAGTGAGGGAGCTTAAGAAATAAGAATTCCATGATATTCATTAGATGAAGAAAGGAGTAGAATAGCATGTATAGAATGGTAACTTTTGTGAACATAGAAGAAATGTGAATGCATAGTTGGTTCTGCTTATATAGGCATACAGGAAGTCTGGAAGGCTTCATAAGAAATAGCTTGTATGTTGGGGCAGTAGGAATTGCTTGAGTCTGATGGAAATGAAAGGAAATCTTTCAGTATATACTTTTGATATTTTTTTCATTTTCAAACCACATGAGATGTTTGATTCAAATTAGAAAAAAAATACACCTGATCAAAAGACATTTCTGTGTCACAACTATGTTGTTTTGTTAAGTTATGTGCTCAGAGCCATGGAATTTCCCCTGCGTGAATGCGCATCTCACACAGCTTTGTCCTGAGCCAGCCCCCTGGGGCTCATGCCTGTGGATAGAACCATCCACGACCTTGGTAGGGTGGAAACTGAACTGAGAAAACGAGCGTGAAAATACTTCCCAGCTTCTAAGAACAGTCCATGTTCAATGTTCAGGTTCAGGATTGTCTTTCCATGGTTTTTGTCCTTTTACTAAGATGGGCTTTGAGGGCACTAACCGTCAATAAGACCAGTCAGAGCTGGTCACGAGAGTGAGACGTCAGATTTTGAACTTAGCCTGGGTCTGGGTCAACCATGGGACTGTTTCTGGTCCAGCAAGATGGGGTTTGAAATACGTCATTTAAGAGGAGCGGGAAGATCAATGTCAAGACAAGCATGAGTCAGATGAGAAGGGAAGAGGAGAAAAAGGTGGGGAAAGGGAAGAAAGCAAAGAGAACGTGGCAGAGGAGAGGGAAGGAAGTGGAAAGAGAGAGAAGAGAAAAAGGAGAGCCAGAAATCAGCAGTGCTGGCCCATTACCTCTCCAAAAAGACTCTTGAAAGTATCCCCCAATGTGAGGGTTGACTAAGCATTATCTTCACCACCACCCCACCCTGCCAGGCTTGGTCCTGCTGGTCCCTGGAACTCTAGAATCCTCCTGCTTTGCCAGGCTTGGCCTTGAGTGAGTCAAGCCATCCAGGACCTGAGCTTACCCAGTTTGTGGTGGGAAAGCATTAGTGTTCCTCAACCCTACGGCTTCATTTCACAGAGAAGGTAAAAGCCCCCAGTGAGGAAAGTGACTTCTCCAAGGCTGCACACCCGAGACCTAGAATTGCCACCATTCCCTAGAGCCATGGGTCAGGGACTGGGGCTTCTCTGGAATGTTCAGATTCCCAAAGGATACAGCAAGCAAATCAAGAAAGCGTTTTGTCTCCTCTGTATTGTACAGTTTACAACACTGAGGATCAGTTCTCCCGTATCAGCAGCAGTGCTACCCCAAGGTGAAAGGCTGACCCATAGGGTAGGGGAACATAATAGAGAAAACACCTCCCAAAAGGGCTGCAGGTGGCAGACACACACATGTGGGTCATTAGGAATAGCTAGTCAGGGAGATAGAGATGTTTCAGGAAGGTTTTCCCCTTAGAGGAGAAAAAGAGAGGCATAAATGATAACACTGCTCCCCATAAATCCTGCTCTGATCTTTCAGTATTTTAGCGGCAGGCATAAATGCTGGGCCTGTGATGGATGGATGGATGGTGTGCTCGATGATGACGGAGTGCTCTTCTTGTGTCTCCCCAACATCTCGGCTGATGCTGTCCCTACTTTATGCTCAGTATCCATAACAAGAACATGTCCCGGCGATGAAATGATGAAAGATGACCCAGGGATGGCAGAGCCAGCCTGCCTCTATTAGATCTTCTCTGGCAGCAGAGGTCTCAGGATTGGCCTTGGGATGAGAGGATCTTGTGGTCCAGCTCCTGATGGAAGGACGGAGCAAGGGCACAGGACTCCTGTCTCACCAGCTCACTCCATGACGGGGGACAGAGCAACTTTGATCCTTCACTATCAGCACAGCAGAGGTGTCATTTATTCCATTTTTCTGTGATTTGGAGGGAGTTGTCTGGACTTGGGGAATCTGATTCATAGGCCCATGAGTGAGGGCTTAGGGTCCTGAGTTCTTGGCCATTTGGATCTAGGACTGACCTCTTGGAGTGGAGCCATCCATTTGGGAAGCAGTGCACACTGGGTAAGACTCATCTCATGGAGAGACATTTGATCTCATAGTTGCCTTGGACCTGGTGGAATCACCCAAGGATTTTTTCGTCCCCATCCCCCAACTCGTCCTCCACCCCATTCTTTCTCATGTTGCAAAGGTTAGCTCAAATTCTGCCTCATTGAAAGTGCCTGACTACTCTGGCACCGAATTCTTCCTCACCCCCCTCCTGTGTACCTACCACATGAGCCACTGTCACCTTGAGCTACAAGTCACCATGTATTTCAATTTCTGATTGATTCCTAGATTTCAGTTCCCAGTGACCAGAAATTTCTTAACCCTCACAATGGCCTCCTGTACCTGGTACAGGATAAACAGGACTGGAATGACTTCCTTGAGTTGAGAATATGAGTCTCTGCTCTCCCACTGACCTGGAAGCGCACCAGCATAAAAGGAACTACAGCACAGAAGGAGAAAAATGGTCACATGGAGACCCTCTTGAGGTCAAGTTCATGCATTATGACATACAGCTCCTTGGGGACTAGCAGACCTCCCACCCTCCCAGCTGTGCCCCACAGGAAGTCTTCTGGGACTTGCTAGCATTGGGCCCCCTTCCCTTCATCCCCTCCCCAAATGCAGTACCTCATTTGATAGTGGCCATTTCTTAGTCCCACACATCTTGGAGAGGGCAGTTCATGTAGGCCCCTGTGTCTCAGGAGGACATATGTGACCTTGGGAGAAGATAATGTCACACCCATACCCATGTTTTCCCACCCTTACCTCCAGGAAGTTCAACCTCGTGTCTGACCCAAATCTCTCAGCACAGTCGAAGCCTGGTTTGCTCTCTGTCCTCCACAGAGCTTGGCTGCTGTCCTCCAGTCCATTCCCTCGCCTCCCTTTTACTGGTTGTGTGGCCAGGATGGGGTCATCCTGTAACCTCACTTTAAATCTCAGAGCCCAGGGAATGGCTTTTATCATTCCCACCGGCTGGTTCCATCTGTCTTAATTACATTTTCGATTTTGTCACTTACCGTCACTTCGAATTTCCTTCACCAGCTGAGCATGCCCACGAGGACCTGGGGGCAGGGCTGGCCCTGCCCTTCCCGGTCACTCGGCGGTTCCCGGCTCCGTCACTCAGGACAGGCAAATTGCTGGCACCTGCCCCAGGGCTCGTTGCAGAACAGGCTGAATAAATCGCCGCCTCACCCTCCACCCCAACTAAACAGCCTTGGCTGCAGCTCAAGGCTCTGATCCAGCACATCCCTGCTGCCAACTCCTCCAGCCGGCTTCCTGCCGCCTGCCTGCCGCCTGCCTGTGGGTTTCAGGGTGACCTGGGGCTTGTCTCCAAAGCACTGCAGGAAGCAGCGAGTCCACCAGACTGCCCTGTGCCAGGCACCTCCTCAGCTGGCCTCTTGCCAGTCTCTATCTCTCAGAACTTACTGTGGGGATCCAGGCAGCTTTCTCTACCCTTCTGTGCCCGCACACCCTCTTCTAGCAGAGGGGGTAAAGGGGCTGAACGGCCCAACTGAGGGAAGAATAAAGGCGGATCCAGAAGTGACCCTCATTTTAGAAGTGAAATGATTTTGAAGGCTAACGATGATATAAATGAAGAAATCAACACTCCAAAGACTCTTTCATTCGTTTTATTATTAATTGGTTATTATTCATGAAGTTAAGTTCAGACACAGGGTTAGCTCCCCAACAGCTTCGTGAAAAGCAGAGTTTAGACTTCAGTCCAGACTGAGCCACTGGTCCTAGAGTGAGCTTGGTCCTTGTCATGGTAAGCCCTGGCCCTGCCCCAGCTCTACCTCCTCAGAAAGTCATCGTGGGTAATCTCTGTCCATGTCTTCTTTCAGTTCCTCATCCTGGATTGTCCTGGCCTGGTTTCTAAATAAGCGCTGACCTAGCCAGGACTATCCCTGTGCCCTAAACACATGCTCTTCACAAAGATGGTACATAGAGAATCGCTGGGTATGCAGGTTCAGGTTCTGTCCTTATTCCCCAGGCTGCAGGCTTACTTAGAGGCCTCCTGTTTGAAGGACAAATGCAGTGTACCTTCCTGGGGTTGGGAGCAGGGGCGAGGGTTGGGGCAAGGTAGACCCAGGCACCACTGGCCTGTGAGCCTGAGTTTCCTTCTTGAGTATATCCATCCCCATCCTTGTCTTCAGTCTTGAAGAAACATAGTCTCACTCCTTGGAGTAAGACTATCCTCTTTCCCTCTTACACTCCATGCCTTTCAGGCTACCCTGCTAGTCTCTATCCATCCTGCATGAGGTTGAGTCAGGGCCCCTAGTTAGCTGTGGGCATCCTGCCTGTCTCTTCCTGCTTCTTGAGCCTTTAGGGCAGCTCACTGGCCAGGGAAGCTCCAGGGAAGGGAAAGAAAAGTGGCCTCCATTGGAAGGCCTTCTCTCCCTTTCCACCTCCAGTTCTACCTCCTCCAAGAAGTCTTCCCTAACTCCCTATTGCCCTCTGGTTACATTACTGCTTTCCTCAGCAAAACTCCACAGCCTTCTTAATTTGCCCTAAATAATTTGCCTTGTCCGTCGATGTGCTTCTTGCTATAACCCTGATGGCTGGGTTGGATTGATACTCTAGTAACATCAACATTGACCATTCTGGAAGTGATACTTCCTGAGGTCTCATTTCACAGTTACCAGTGCTGTGTCGGGACACAGGCTAAAACTGTGATTTCGATAGATAGAAGTTCATTTCTCATCCATACAAAGGATCTGACTCCTGTGGTACTTCTGTGACTCTCTGCCATCCTAGAAAGTTGCCTTCACCCTCCTGTCCTCATCCCAGCTGGCAGGAGGATGACAGTGAATATTGTCAGGTGACATGCACCATTCTCTCCCGCAGAGAGCTGTCACAGAGCCTGGGAGCCTCAGTACCATTTATCGCAGACTCCTTTGCCACTAAGATTCCAGATGTGGAATGTTGCAGACCATGATTTCAATTCATTTGTGTGCAGTTTGGAAGGCAGAGAGAAGTCTGAGGCGACTCTTCCTTAGGCAGTGGGGGCAGCTGGCCTGCAGCCTGTGGTCCAGGGGAGTTTTGACAGTGGCTGGATCTCCAGTGTGCCATCTGCTCACCTTGTATCTAAGGGTGGCCATGAACCTGGAGTGGTTTCCTGGGGCTTCCTGGCCTTGGGTTTGCAGCTGCTGTATTGTGACCATAATCTAGAGCATCCCATGGCTTCTGTGCTTCCAGCCCTGCCAGTGACTTTGAAGCACCTATTCCTTATTCAGTTCTATTTTCTTGAAATACCAAGAGCCCTTTCTGTTTCCTGTACCACACACACCCCAACTGATTTTTCAGGTTACAGCTATCACAACCATTTGGCCACCTCTAGCAAGGCTGAAGAATGATTATTTTTTTGAGAGGTCATTTACCCAGCTAAAAGGCAGGCAATCTGTAACTAAAGGAAAAGAAGAATGGACCTGGAGGAACACTAGCAACCTGCCTCAGGTGCTATGATAAACCTGGGAGAAACCGGAAGGGGCCTCATGAGTGCTGCTACCCCACACTGTTCACTTGAAAGTGTCCTAGGACAGTGTAGATACTGCAGGCCCATCTGGGAATCCAGGTCTACCTACGTAACTAGTCACATAACTAGTTACCCTACCGCTGATGTTCTGCAGGTGGAATAGTGGGTGCAGGAGTGAGGACTGGAGCACAAGCTCTGGGCAAGGATATCCGCTGGACTTCCAGCTGGACCTGGCTTTCTGCCCTACAGTCACATTGAATTCATTCACCTGCCCCCCGCAGAGTGTGCTGCCTCCCCCCTGGGCTCCCACCACTCTAGTGATTACTTCCCATTCGGCACTGGCCATACTGGATTATACTCATCTGTCTGACTCTCCCATCAGGTGGAGTGAGGTCTGATTCACTTCTGGATCCCCGAGCCCAGTTCTCTATCCTCCATTCGTGCTCAAATGCCCAGGCCCCCACCACCCTTCCCAAATTGAAGTGCTCCCTCCTGCTGGCTTTTCGCAATTCGTGCCCTTCTTCTGGCACCTCCTTTCCACCCTCCTCCCCTGCTTACTAGCCAACCCATCAAGAAGGTGCCACTTCCCCATAAAGCTTTTCCCCAACCCCCCAAAAGTGAGCCAAGTGCCTCTTCTAGGCTCCCACAGCCTCTGTGCTTCCCTCCACTGCCCCACTCAGAGTGGACACCCCCCAGCCTCTTGGAAATGCAGAATTCAGTCCTGCCAGGACCCACAGCAAGTAGAAGAGCAATGCAACAACGCCCCAGCTGATTCACTGAGTTGGGGGAAATGCAGCTCCCACTCACTGACGGCAGCACGGATGGGGCCCTTCTGTCTGGGGCCGCTCGGTTCCCAGCACACTTGAACTTGTTTCAGGGAGAGACACATCTCACATCTCTTTATGCTTTCCTTCCTTCCCCAGTAGGGTTGCCAGACTTAGGAAATAAAAATACAGGATACCCAGTTAAATTTGAATTTCAGATGAACAATGAATCACTTTTTTTAGTATGAGGATGTCCTATGCAGTATTGGGGACATAATCACACTCCTGTGTTTTATCTGGATCCCCATCCCAGTCCTGCTCAGTGCTTGACCTACACACAACAGGTGCTTAACACGTGTTTGGTGAGTGAAGGCTTAGAAGATGAACTGACAGCCTCATCCACAAACCAGAAAGCTTGCATGCCATCTCCTTTCCAGGATTGTGCTAAAATACAACTAGAGAAGGTGCTTCAGAAACTCTAAAGCTGTGTACAAATGTGGTTTGTTATTATAGTCATCATTGCTATTGCCATCATCCAAATGGCCCCAAATACATCTGAGCTACACTTTGTGAGCATTTGTGTATGTCAGTAAATCTCTTATAATGCTCAGATCAATCTTGATTGAGCACATTAGGGCAGCCGACGTTAAATATAATCATGTTATTACTATTATTATCACCGCTATTGATATTGTTACAGTGTGATACTTTATGGATCACTGGGATTATTTTTCCTACAGAGGACTTTATATCTGTATCAATGACTTCATTGTAATGATACCCAACCCTTCCCTGGGGCTCTGTCGGGCAGGTGCCTGGAAGCCTGGCCTCTCAGGAACCACATCAGTGGATGCCCAAGCCAGACAGTGAATGTGCTGGCACTGGGTTCCCCCGCTCCGTCTTCAGTGGAGATGCAAGGCTAACTTCTGAGTCTGAATCCAGGTCCAGTGGTCCAGGAGTGTGGCCCTTGGCCCAGCAACACGGGCATCACCTGGTGGCATTTTTACTAGAAATGCAGGTTCTGGAACTTCACTGCAGACCTCCTGAATCAGAAACTCTGATGAAGAGACCCATCAACCTGTGTGTTAACAAGGCTTACAGGGGACTTGATCCCCTTTAAATATGAGAATCATGCATCTGCATGGATGTGGGAGATGGTACCTGCCTGGTTACGTCCAACCGTATGTCAATCATTCTATCGTGTTCACCATGATCTGGAAAGACAGGTGCCAAGGGGGTTGGGGAGAACATGAGCAGGGGTCAGGGTAGAATAATATTGGCTGACTTGCTATCGCCATCATCCAAACGGCCCCAAATACATCTCAGCTAGACTTTGTGAGCATTTGTGTATGTCAGTGTAGCGGCAGGAAGGGCGGCACACTGGGCAGGTTCGGGATGGTTCTTAGCAGACGGGTCAAGGAAGAAGAGTCTTGGAACCCTCGGTGGCTTTTCATGCTTTTATTAGTAGAGGTGGCCAGGTACATGGCAGGCGGGGTGCCAGAGGGCTGGGAGACTGGCAGGCCTCCCAGCCCCCCGCACATCTCACCCTCTCAGCTGCTTTCTACTGCTGCTGCTCGTGTTGGTCTGTACTGTTGGTCCTGTTGGTCGGTCCTGTTGGTCCTGGCGTCCTCATGACACCACCCATTTAAGCCCATGTCAAACTCAGGTGCGCTCACTTGTGCATGCCCACCCTGGAATGCTCGCAGCACCGCAGGTGTCCATCATCTCAGTGGTGGGAGGGTGGAAAGACCTGATTTCTCGAACCCTACAGTCAGTAAGTCTTTTATAATGCTCAGATCGGACTTGATTGAGCACACTAGGGCAGCCGACATTAAATATCATCATGTTATTACTATTATTATCACTGATATTATTGTCCACTGACTGTGGACACCTCAAGCATGGTGTGGGCGTGTGTGAGTGTGCATGCCTGAGTGTGCACGCCTGTGGTTCCTGAGGGAGAAACCAGGCTTCCAGGCACCTGCCCGACAGAGCCCTGGGGAAGGCTAAAAGACCTTTGTGACGTGGTCCCTCTTGTACTCAACAGGCACCCCAGGGAAATAGTGAATTTCCACATGTGGGATAGGAGAGAATAGAACACCAACAACACAGTGGGCATGTGTAGTAGGGTGAGTGAATTAATGAGGCTTTTAGTGCCACTAGCCTCTGTAGCTCACCCGCGGCCTTGATCGTGTTGTTGCAGGAGGCGTTTGGGAGTGTGGGCGCGGGGCACGCGTGCCTGGTTGTGGACACCTGGAGCATGGTGTGGGCGTGTGTGAGTGTGCACGCCTGAGCCTGGACGCTGGGGCTGTAAGGGTGGTGTCACTCAGAGCTGGAGGATGGCTACGGGAGGACAAGTGACTACAGAAGAGGTGAGCTCACAAGAGAATGCCCGAGAAAGCCCAGGAAAGAGTAAGGATTTGTGGGGACTGGGCGGTTTGCTTGCCTGCTTCCCAGCATGCTCTGCTGCCCAAACGTGTTGCCTGGCATTCCTGTTGTGGTACCAGGAGCACAGAGCAAGTTCTCAATGATTCCAGCAGAGGGGTCAAGGAGGAGTCCTGGAGCCCTCAGTGACTTTTTATGCTTTTATTGCTATTTGCATCATTAGTGACACAGCAGGCAGGGGAGCCAGGGGGCCAGGAGTCTGGCAGGCCTCCTAGGTCCCCGCGAATCTTCACTTTCTCTTCTCTCTGTTCTCTGCTGCTGGCGTCCTCATGACACTGCCCTTAGACGTCCGTGTCTCAGCCCAGGTGCGCCCACTTGAGCATGCCCACTTGGGCACGCGTGCAGGACCGCAGGTGTCCATCATCGACATCAATGGTGGGAGGGCGGAAAAGCCTGATCACTTTTCCATTTGCCTTACATCCGTGTCCCTGGCTCCCTGAGAGAGCATTAAAGCCTAAGAAATCCACTGAGGGCTCCGGCACTCTCCTTCATCCGTCTTCCCGAATCTGCAGTGAACCTGCCCTGTGCATGCTGGCACCAGAGCCTTCACCCACAGAGCCCTGGAGGCCTTTAGTAAGAGCAAGCCCAGGAAAGGTGGGTTTCCAGACTTGACTGCTCTCTGATATTAGTGAAGATGGTTAGGCCAGGCGTGCTGGTCCTTGGATGCCACGGGACTATTCAGACTGCTTCCATTGGTACTGAAGGCTCCTGATAGCTTTTCAACAGGAAAGGGCCATGAGAAGAGCTGCGCTTGTAAAGGATGGAGGGGATAAGACATGAAGGTGGGAGCACGGGGTCCACCACGGCCAACTGACAGCCACACAAGTGGCACTGAAGTTGCACAAAATGTCTCCTTGGGATCCTAGTTCCAAGAGTAAAGTGGGTGTCTGTGGGGCAAATAAGTTGGGTTTTTTACGCCCTCTGGCCACTAGCCACTATGGCCAGCACCTGCAGTCATGCACGCCTTCCATGATTATGGACACCTGGGCCCAAAGAGCGCAGGCGCGTGTGTGTGCAAAAGTGCACGCTTGGGCCTAGAAGGCGGGGCAAAAGGCAGCATCACTGTGGGGCTGGGGGGTCAGGTTGCTATCTCCCTGCTGGCTGGTTTCCCTCATTCAATATTAAAGACATATAAAAATGGTACTGGGGGATTCACAGCTCTCTGCTAGGCTGCGAGAATCGACAGTGAACCCCCAGGCTCAGGATAGTTGCACAACAGTGTCCTCCGCAAAGGTTGCTTACAGCACTAGAAAAGTGAGAAGCAGCCCTCGCTGGTGTGACAGCACCAGCCATGACAAGCGCAGCGCCCTCAGGCCTGGGCCCCAAGTGTCCCAGCAAGGACTTTGATCTGGCAGCAGCTGTTGCCGGGGACATTTGTGAGGGGGTTTTGTGTCGTGTGTGTGTGTGTGTGTGTGTGCGCACGCGCATGCGTGCGGGGGGGGGGTGCAAAAACATGGCACACTGCGCTTGGTAGTAAAAAATATTTATCTCAGAGCACCATGGAGACACCCACAAAGTGTCACTGTGTGCTGTGTGTTGTTGAGGAGCATCTTCACACAAGGTCATCCTTTGAGGGCAGGTAGGGCAAGGGTCAAGGAGTCAACAGCAGTTGCCGTGAAGGTGACTCCACCAGCCCCTATGTTGGGGACACATAAATTACATGTGCGGTGTCCCAGGCTTCATGTAGGGACCATAATGTAAATGCTCGTTGAGAAGTAAATTTCTTTTTGTAAAGGACTTAGAGCTGTGTCTGCACACAGCTGAGATGTGAGAGCCAAACATGAGGCTGGTATATAAAGCACTATTGTAGTCTGGATTCTCTAGAAACCAAGCCCAAGACAGGGATCTGGGACATTTATTGAGGGGTCCTCCCAGGAGAAAGGGAAGGAGTGAGGGAGGAAAATAGCACTTGGGAATGACTTAAGTAAGGATGTGGTCCCAGCTGGGGTCTGCTCTACTGTTCTGGAACACCAGCCACATAAAAGGAAATGTCACTCGGGGGCAAGGGGCAGGGCTGAGGGGCAGCGTTTTGCCCGTACCCAGTCAGTCCTTGTCCAGGATACCTGCAGACAGAGAGAGTGGAACCTCCCAGAGAGGTGAATCTCATTTGCCAAAGGCAGTTCTGGAGAAGAGGGAGGCCGTAAGCCATTAGCAACTGACAAAGCAGCTGGACAGTGGCTACTCCAGCCCAACAAAGGGGATCTAGGCAGTGCTGACCTAGAGCACTAAGACCTCAAAAATCCCCCTTTGCTTGACAGAAGTTGTCCTTGGTCGTGACTCTTCCTTTCTGTCAGCGACAGGGGTGGACGTCCTCTCCTACCTCACCCACAGCAATAAATCAAAACTTTCATCCAGAGCCGGTGAAATTCAAGGGCACCTCAAGCCCTGCACCACTTTATCAGCTCCCAGCAGCTCTCGTCTAGTTAGCAGCAGTCTCTCGCAGGGACCCCAGCTCAGGAGGCTGACTGGCAGTGGCTAGCCAACCTTCCAGTGACAGCTTGACCTCACCCCCCTGCCCCTCAGTCCCTGTGGTGGGGACGTAACCATGCAGGAATTTCTATCACACCACGAACACCTTAGAGGAAAATCGGCAAAATTAATTGGAAATTAAAGTCACCAAATGAGCACTGAATTAAGAAACCATTAAGTCCAAATGACTGCTGGAAGGGAGCGGAAGTTAATTACAAAAGCTGCCTGGTTATTTTGTGTGTTTTCCACATCACAGTTATTGTCTTAGATCCTGATGTCTGCGTCTGATTAGCATTCTGCGGCTATCAGTGTTTGGTTTTGGTGAGTTGTATGCCCCTCGCAGGTGTCCGTGGACCAACTCAGACATCGGGGAAGCCCCTGCGCACCTGACACAAGACCTCCCCTACAATCTCCCTGCCTAACGCATGACAGCGTCATCCCACAGCTGCCCCCTGCCTCAGTAGCCACTAAGGGAAGTCATTGCCAGTGGCCTCCTGGGGAGTCCTTGCCCACACATTATCATTGCATAATGGGCACCACCATCCACTTCATTAGGCTCTGCTGGGAATCAGGATTAAATGGGATAAAATGGAGGAAGCACATGGCTTATTAGCCAAGGGGGCCGTAGGGGAGAGTTGGGGAGGGACACTGACTGCTCACCAAGAATACCTCCCAGATGGACTGCCCGGAAAGGCAGCCAGCTTTCCTCTCTCCCTGGGAACAACGTGCAATGATAGAAGTGACTGTTAGAGTGGCAGCACCTCAAAGGCAGGGGATTTTGTTGTTTAGATCACCGTTCTAGCCTCAGTGCTTAGATCTGTGCTTAAAACAATAACTATTTGTTGAATGACCGAGTGAATTGTAGCACCCAAGAAACCTTCACTTGGGGAGCTGAGCCCTCTCAACTGAAAGATCTGTTTGAGATCATCACAATCTTTCACTGATGCTATGGCAATACCTCCTTTTTGACCCCCCATCCTCCTCCCCCATTCTCTATATTATATCCCAGGCTAATTTTTCTAAAATCCATATCCAAATGTTCCTTCCCATTTCCACACTCTTCAATGACTTTTTACTGCCCACAGAGCAAACTACAAAAGTATAAAAGGTCTCCAGCCTGGCATTAAAGACCTTTAGAGATCTATAGTCCCTCAAACTTCCTTTCCAGAATGTTCTTCCTCCTTTCCCATTTATCTGAGCCCACAATGAACCTGAATATTCTTTTTTTTTTTTTTTTGCAATTTAGCTCTTAAACAGGCACTGTCCAAAAACTTGCATGCATAGTGTCTTTTCCTCTCCTCATAGTTATTATAATGTCCTTGAGCAAATGAATTAGTATTTTGGGGGACTTCCACAGAACTCAGGGAAGGACTGAGAACACAGAGATCTCATTATGAAGGGCAAACTGATTGCTCAATCAATTAATTAACTGACTTTCTCTCCTTGCATTCCTCCACCACATTCTCTCATAGCTTTCACAGATCTCTGCTCAGTAATTCTCACACTGCCTTGTAAGCATTGATTTTCTTAGCTGGCCTCATTCTCTGGGCTGTGGGATCTTTGAGAATAACGGATGTCATTCTCCCTGAATCCCCAACAACCAATAAAGGACCTGGAATCCGAGAGATGATGAAGTGATACATCCCTGCCTCTCCTTTCTTTCCAAACACTCTGACAGAGCTTTATCTATACCTCCTATAACATTACTGTCTTCACTTACTCATTTATTCATTTATTTGTTCAGCAGCTGCTTATTAAACATCGACTTTGTGTCAGGTACGAGATTAGGTATTAGGAAGAAAGCAATGAAAAGACAAGCAGCTTAGACATCTTCATTTCACTATCATACAGTGAGTTCCTTGAGGCTGGGAACATGCCTGAATCACTCCCATGGTTCCATCGCTTAGCATAGGACTTGGCACATAAAGAGTTCACTAAGTGTCTACTGAATTATCTAATAATGCTTTTAATTGGCTTTCTCCGCCTTTTAAGATTGTGGACTCCCATTAGTCCTATGGGACTTTAAAGGGATTGGCCTTGTGATAAGGTTGGAATGCTGGAAGCCTGTTCACTGGGAAGATGCTTCCATTCAACAGGTATTTCCTAAAAATATTCCTGTCTTCAAGAAGGAATCCTCTGGGGTAAGTGCAGGATCAGAGAGCCAGCAGGACATTGGTGCAGGAGCAGAGATGGCTCAGATAAGGGCATGCTTTGTCCTGTGCTGAGGCTGGGAAGAGGGCTTTACAGAGGAGGGAATTCCTGATCTGGGCAGTGAATCAGAGGCATGCCATGCAGGTGCAGTGGGAAAGGCAGTAGGGATGGATTGTACCAAGACACATTGAAGACCTGGGACATTTGGGGAAAAGCTGGTGAAAGCCTGACGTACCAGAACTTATGAGATAAGAAGAGGTGAAGGGGTAGGCAAGATGGAGGGTACATTATAACCCAAGGAGTGAGGGTTTTATCATGTAAGCTAGGACAGAATTGATTATTGTATGGCTTTTGAGAGCAGAAGAGAAAATGAAAATTTATGAAAGAGCAAAAATATAAGCTCAGAGTTGGGTGAGATGTTTATCTACAGTCCTTGCCTAGACCTCATCCATTAACCCTCCATCGGGGAGGGGCATTTTCCTGTGGGGGACAGCCCTCTGCCACTCTAAGTTTGTCTACATAGTGTGGCTATCTACCCAGCACCCACCCCACCTCACAGACTAGGCCTGGTCAACAACATTATCCACTCCCATGGCCAGTGGTTAGTTCAGAGATGATCCCCAGCCAAGCCACTGAGCTTCAGTTCTGGGCTTTTTGGTTAGAACAAAGAGGATCTCTCTTCTGCTGAGGATGTTTAGAGGATGCAAGGAACCAAAGATTTGCAGCTCTCTGCCCACCTGATAAATCCTTGCCTGGATGAAGCCAAAATTGAGAAATGTAGAGCCAAAAGATGACACTTAGTTCTGATGGCATCACCTAAGTGCTTGGACTAAGGTCCTCAATGCTCCAGAACTTTCTGGAATTTTTTTTTAAATTAAACTAACTTGACTCAGGCCTCTGCTATTTGTGACTGGAAAACAAAAGTCCCATCACAATGAAAAAGCTTATAGAGGTAAATTGAGTCTCCTAGGAGTGAAATAATGGGTTAAATGCTCATATTGCCTGGACCAGAGGCTTGTCTCAGGGAGAAAGAGCAGAAGGTTGTATGCCTAAGAAGTATACATACTTCTTGGGAAGAGCAGAGGACACTACTCAATTAATATTTGAGGAGGATGGTTAGAATTTAAAGAGATGAGATGGGGATTTCATATACATAAGGAAGTCTGTGTATCCAGGGCTAAGAGAGGAAAGAAAAGATCTCACCCTGAGCTAGGAAAAAAGTAAGGAAATAAAAGGAATTATCAGCAATACAGACATATCTCATTTCACTGTGTGCATTGCAGATTTTGCATTTCTCACAAATTGAAGGTATGTAGCAACCTTGCTTCAAGCGTATCTATTGGTGTCACTTTTCCAGTGACATGTGCTTGCTTCATATCTCTGTGTCACTTCTCATTAAAGTATATACATTGCTTTTTAGACATGATGCTATTGCAGGGGTAATAGACTTAGTGTAAATATAGCTTTTATATGCACTGGGAAATGAAAAAATTTGTGCCTTGCTTTATTTCAACATTTGCTTTATGCCAGTAGTCTGGAACTGACTCCATAATATCTTCAAGCTGCTGTACCTGTACAGGACTGTGCTCGGAACAAAAATCTTCTGCCCAAAAAGGAATAAACTAGAGTGGGAGTTGGCAACTCTTTTACTGTAAAGGGCCTATTAGTAATTATTTAGGCTTTATGGATTATATGGTTTCTGTTACAACTGTTTAATTCTGTTGTTGTAGAGCAAAAGCAGTCATACACAGTAAGTAAATTAATGAACAGTATGTGCCAATAAAACTTTATTTACAAAAACAGGTGGTGGGCCATATTTGGCTGTGGGCTATAATTTTCTAATCCTTGAGCTAAAGAATGTAGTCTGTTTAGGACTATAGACTTGTGCTGAGCCAACAGAGCCATATGAGTGCATGGGTCTGGAACTTGTAATTCATCCCTACTTGCAATTCATAGAGGAATTCCTCAGTGGAATGGCAAGGATGATGCTAGGAAGGATTGTAATTCCCATAATCCTCTAGACCTTGGTTTAAGAACTCAGCCTTAAAAATGAAAAAGAAACACATCAAGGACAGCAGATGGAGGAAAGCAATGGCCATAGCTAAGACAGTGCAACTCCTTCGAGGGCAAGATTCATTGGGGAGTTTCCTAGTTCCATATGAACTGAAAAGGCCTATGGTCGGGGCAGCAAAGGACATCTTTGCATCTCCTTCCATGAAGTAGAGGATTGAGCAATGGCCTGGATATCCTAAGAAGTGTCCTGAGAACCCGAATGCTTGACTCCACAGGCCAGTCTCTGGGACCACATAACCAGTGAGATTGAAGCTCTTTCCTAAAAGATTTTAAAGAATCCATAACTTCATACTGGTCTGTCTAGCTGATGCGAGTGGAAGTGGTACCAGGAAGGAACTTGGGAAATCACTTTAGCTCTTGGTGTCCCCTCTTCCTCACCTGTCAAATGGAGATAATAATCACTTCCCTGCCTTGCTCACAGGGTGATTATGGTCATCAAATGAGACAGTAGACAGAAAAGCTCTGTGAGCCGCAGAAAGTACATATGGAAATCACTCAATCCAAATGTTCAGCTCAGCCTCTGACTCACCATGACTCTCATCCTTTTCTCTCTTATTGTTAAAAAAAATTACCTTTTCTACCCAAGTGATGCAGAAGAAGAGTCAAAACTAGCTTCATCATTGATTACCTACCTACCATCCATCTTTCTTATAACAATAATTTTTTCCCACTAAAAGAACATAGATTTTACTCAGCCTCCATCTCTGGACAGCAGTCACTGTGGTCCCATTTCCCTTTCCCATAGTTGGCAATACTTAGGAATGGGTATTGTAACAACTCTGGACAGTAAGATGTGAAAGACTGCTGGGAGATATAGATGAGCTCACATTGATTTTTTTAAAAATTAGAATGGAGGACCTCCCTGGTGGCACAGTGTGTTGAGCGCCTCACTGTGAAGCATCCATGGCATAGCAGCATGAGTTCAATCCCCAGCCAGGGAGGGGACCCACAAAGTGCAGCAAACCTCTCCTGCCTTGCCCACTGCTCCCCTCAGCAGTGTATTTCAGTTGATCTGCCTGTTATGCTCCCCACTCTGTCTCTGGTGAATCCTCTCACCTTCTGCAATTCTTTGCCTGTACCCTAGCTCTTGTATGCATAAATAAATCTTTAAAAAAAATTAAAATGAAGTATATAGGAAGAGTTGGTCTTTCACAGAATACTAATGAAGCCAATGTTGGAAAAGAAGCACCACGGTTACTCCAGAGTAACCCTCTTGCTTATAATCAACAGCATTCTCCCTGGTAATCACCTGTTCTGAGGAGACTGCCAGAAAACACTGAATACTCCTTGGCTCCCAACTTCTCCAAGAGCCTCTCTCTCCACCCACAGTTCCTCCTCTATCTTCTTTTCAGGACCTCAACTGGAAATAAAACTGACAAGCCATATGCGCCTAAGGCCTGAACTCATCTTTAATTAACCCTAAGAGGCAGAGTGCCAGAACCATGAGGGAGCAGGCTAGCTGAGAGGGGAGGGTGAAGATGTCTCCCCACGCCCATAATGAAAAGATATTTCCCCCTCCACTTATAGTTCTCTCCCATGACACTAGGGGATAGAGCATTTTGGGGAGAAATGTTAATTCTGACTTGGACCAAGAATAAAGGAAGGAACATAGTGGCTCATGAAGTATGTGTTTGAGAAGAACAGGAGTTAAAGTCCATATCCCTGGGACCCCATAGTTGGGCTTTGTTTCTTAGCTTGTGCCTGGGATGGGTTTGTCTAAACTGGAGAGATCAACTCACTCCCAGAGTAAAGAAGGGTCTAGTTATGACTCGGTCCCTCTTGGCTCCACCAGGCTCAGCTCTCATTGAACTGAAGACTTTCAGGGTCAATGAATATTAGACAGAGAAGACCTGGCTGAGTTAGAAGTAAGAGTGTTACCTGAGAGGGACCATGGCGAGGCCCAAGACTTCCTATAGACTGAAGTAGATCAGCTGATCAGGAGCCCAGACTGAGGCAGCAGAAACAGGACATGCCTGGGCTTATTCAGATGACAGCTTCATGTCTGAGAAGTGAGAAGGAGGCCTGGATGAGAACAAACAAGCTGAGGTCTCACACCAAGCTGGATTGGGGGCTTAGAGGAGGAGGGGGTGGTACCCTGCTTCCTAGAGGACTCAGGTCTATCCTCTTAGTGGTGGAACATGGGTTTTCCTTCCCAGTTCCAGCCTGATATAGTCCATTCTCTTCAATATCTTCCTCTCTGTCAACAGTACATGGGACAGTGTTGCAGGCTCTACTGAGAACCTTTGCTGAGAGAAACAGTTTCTCATCTGGTTTGATTTATCTTTTCAGCCATGAAATAGAGAAGAACTTCAGAGATCTTCCCCACCTCCCCCCATCACTCTTGCTCTTCCTCTCCATATTGGCTATCATTGCCCACATCCATACCACCATCATCTCTCACCTTGAGAGCTCCCTAACTTCCCCCACCTCCAATATCTTCGTCTTTGATCTATTGCCACCCTTCTGGAAGTTAGAATGATCTTTCTGAAGCACAAGTGTAATCTCATCACGCTCTTTTTTTAGAACTTTTAATGCCTCTCCAGTACCTTCAAGATGAAGCCTGATCCTAGCAATGCTTCCTCCAACGTAAGGGGGAAGCCCCTCCCCCACTATACCCAATCCCCAAGACTCCTCATCCACCCATATGCAGCCCTTATCTCTGACAGGCAATATGCCAACCTCTTCGAGTCTTGTTGAGGAGAGGCAGACAGAGGATAGAGGGTTTGGACAGCAAGAGGAATGGTTTGTGCTTGAAGCAACAGGGATCCATGCTGGTGAAGAGGACAGGATGGAAATGGAATGTTTTGACAATGTCAAGGAAGAAAGAGGAGCCATTTGGGAATTTTAGTAGTAGTTGAAGACTAAGGTCATGGGTGTTCGAACTAGGATAGCAACCTTAAGAGTGGACCAAAGGGGATGCTGTGAGAGCTGTTTCCATGAAAAGTACAGTAGGCTGTGAATGTATATAGATGTGTACAGGGGAGCAAGTGGCAAAAAAAAAAAAAAGAAGAAGAAGAGAATGATAGCAGAATAATAGGGATTTCAAGGGCCTGGAAATGAGACAAGAAAAAGAAGAAAACAGCAAGAAAGATAGAGCAAGAGCCCAAAGCAGAGAAATGCTGAGAAATCAAGATGGAGTTCCTTTGGACCCTGCCCTCAAGGAGCCTACTCTCTGGAGCAACTGCCCAACACATCAGCAGTGTGCTTGCCCCCCTGGATATCAGAGCCAGGCTGGTGTAGCCCCAGAGAAGGGTGTACCTGTGGGAGTCAAGGAGGAACCTGAGGCCCAAGGGAGGGTATCTGGTTTACTCAAGAAAAGACAGCAAATCTAGAAATTGACTTTGAGCCAGATCCCAAGGCTGGAACCTACCTCTCCACCCTGCCATGCCCTGGTCTGCCTTGGAGCTCTCTTCCTGGGAGTGCCTCCTTGGAGTCACCCACCACTTACAAAGGAACTGAAGCCAGAGTTGTCCCCGATGAGAAGAAGAGAGACTTCAGGTCCAAGAATGAGCCAGGGTGGCAACCTCAGAGAAAGAAGCAGGAGAGGGCATGCAAAGAGCTGGAAGTCGAGGCCTGGGTGCCTACCAGTCACAGGGTGGGCTGCAGGGCATAGGAGGGACACTGCCCCTTGGATCATGGCCTATATCATGTACACCTCCTCCCTACCCCAAGCAGTAAAGGTTCCAGGTGTCCCACAGCGCCCTGCTTTTCCATGGAGCCCCCAACTCCAGCAGTGGAAACCACATCTTTCCACCAAAGGAAAACATCCTTCCCTCAGAGACAGAAGATTCGAATGTTTGACCCTCTTGCCTGCCTGGTGAAGCAGATGTTGGAGGTGTGGGGACCAAGAGAGCTCTGTGAGAGGTTCACAGACTAAGCAGGGGCACACCAAGACCCCTCACGGGACACCAGCAGCTTCCCCCAGTGGAAATAAGGTGACATTCTCAGGGCAGCCCTCACACCCTCTCCTAGACCCCCCCCCCCCATCGGCTTCTGCCCTCAGGACCTGCCATGGCAGAGATGGATCCAGTTCAAAGATGTTTCCTTTTCATTTAACAAGGAAACAAAGCTAAAGAAAGAGGACGTGGAAAGAGAGAGAGTTTAAGGTGCCGTCAGTTAAGAACTGCAGCCATCCATCAGTGCCGGAAGGTGAAAGTGTGGGCACACGCAGGGCCTGCTGCGAGGTGCTCCTCAGTGACTGGTTGGCAGGCTGGGCAAAGGGAGGCAGTCTCCCTGAGAAGAAGGCCAGGGTGCAAGCTGTCCCCAGGAGGCCCCGCCAGCAGCCTGCACTTGTCCTGGCTGCCCCTGCCCTGAGCGCCAAAGCATGCAGCCCGGGCCTCCCCATTTTGGCCCCTGTCCCCATCAGCCCAGCTTCTTTATCTCTAGCCAAGGGCCCTCAGCTGAGGTCAGGAGACCAGCCCTGAGTGTCTGTAGCAAATCACTCTTCTGCTCTCAGGCACCACTCTTGGCAGAGGGGATGTGGACATACTAGGGTCACAGGGTCAGCAACTAGATCCCATTTTCTCTGTGTGTCTCCTCTGTGTGAATCTGGATGTGCTTCCTGCTGCCGCCTTCTCAGCGCTTCCGCTGAGGCAGAAGCCATCGTGATAGGTCCCATCAGCAACCGCCTCAGCTGGTGGCTGCTGACGGGACGGGGAGGCATGTGGTCTGACCTAAAGGAGTCAGTGACCTATATAAATGGGCCCATAGCTGTGGGGCCTGCCCTTGTAGAAGAGCTCCCTCAAACAATGACTGATAAATAGGATCGACTGGGTGTAGAGGGAGAACAACATGTGCAAAGGCCCAGGAGTAAGGAGGAGCTTGGAATTCTGGAATGAGAAAAAGAGCCAGGGAGACCAGATACAGCATGTTTGGAGAGAGGGAGTAGGAGGCTCAGCGAATGAGCGTGGCTGGTGTATGGGTCTTATAGAGCCCAGATGGCCTTTGGACTCAATCCTGTCCACTACCTTCTTTGCTGTCTCCAACTGCCCATCGCTGCTCCTGTACGACTCCTGCTTTTCAATAATTTCAGCTGCACAGGACCCAACCCAGCGTCTCCATATGCCACTGTCTCCGGGTTTTTCTCTCAGCTTCACTGATCACAAGAAGGCTGCGTGCTCCCCGGGGCAGCAGGACCACTGTTTACCAGGTGCGGCCTCACTGTGCGCTGGCACCCTGCGAGCACTTTCTTTACAAATGACAAAACCAAAGTCAGAAGAGAAATCGCTTGCCCAAGCAAACTCAGCAGGCAAATGGCAGAGCCAGGATTTGAGCCCAGACTCCCCCCCACCATCCCCTAGTTGTTGCTTCTGAGGGCTAGGAGGGGCAGCCAGGGAGGTGCGGGCAGAGAGAAGCACAGGGATCCACTGAGCGCCTCCTAGTTGGAGCCAACAGGCCCAGGTTTCTATAGGCTTCTCATGGTCTGAGAAGTGACCAGCTTCTCATGTGAGGTGAGCAGTGGGCATGACCTAGCCAAGAACCAGAGGACCTCCCCCAATCCTCTCCCCCCATTAGTGCTCCATCCCAGGAGCACTAAGGCAGGAGTGCAGTATCCTGGGGTGTTCTAAAAGCTTGAGACAGTGGCCCCTGCAACCAGTCATCCAGGCCTACCCTGAATCTGGGATCCCCAGGGAACTAGGAACTGGAGATTCCCCAACTGAACCAAAGACCCCCAAAATCTGGACAATATTTTATCCATGGGGGCACGCTGGTACCCTGTGTGTGTGGTCAGTTTTGTCTAGCAGCAAGGAATTTCACACCCTGATTGTATCTTGCTTTGGTTGCACAGTGGTGTGATCGGGAGAATCTTTACACATCCTTTTGTCCAAGTCTCTCAGCCCCTGAAACAATCGCCTCTGTACACAGAAAAGCCTTATACTTGCCCTTGGTGATAGTGACATTTCTACGTATGTTCAATGCGATAGTTGTATTAGGCTGAAAAAGAGCCCCAAAGAGATCATGTTGTCTTTCCTGACATCTATAAATGTGTCCTTATTTGGAAAAAGGATCTTTGAAGAGGTGATCAAATGAAGGCTCTTGAGATGGCTATCTGGGCAAACTCTAAGTGCCATCACATGTGTCCTTAGAAGTGAGAGGCAGGAGACATGACACATGCAGAGATTGGAGTGATGTGGCCACCAGCCAAGGGAGGCTGGCAGCCACCAACATTTGGAAGAGATCAGGAACTCCAGAGGGAGCATGACTGCCAAAATACTTGATTTTAGTCCAGTACTACTGATTTCAGATTCTGGCCTCTAGAACTTTAACAGAATAAAGTTCTGTTGCTTTAAGCTACCCAGTTATGATCATTTGTTAGGCCAGCCATGGAAAATAATGCAATGATATAAAACAAGTCAGAGCCACAATGAATTAAAGAAGCTGTTTGCAAGCCTCAAAGGCACCCTTGGGGATCCTGAAAGTCCCCCAGGCTGGGAACTTGATGTTCTCTAACACTCCCAGTTTACAGAGAGGAAAACTGAAGTCCAGAAAAAGATGGAGACTTGCTCAAGATCACAAAGGTAGTGATTGGTAGAGGCAGGACTAGAACCCAAGAAACTCAACTTTCAGTTCTCCCATGGCCCTAGGTCAACTCTGCTCACCCTTTATTCCCTTTTCTTGGAAGGGAGAAGGGCCTAGAAAGGTTTGATGAGTCAGCAAAGTGAGATTGGAACCAGGCCTGGGAATGCCTGGAGCAGCACCTACCAGAGATGGAAACTTCTCTATTATTTTTCTTACTAAAAAGTAACTTCTAGAGACAGAAGCATCAAATCTGGTTTGTAAAGCCTTAAGGAAAAGACTGTGTTTATAAATGGTATTCTTCATAAGCCTTGCAATAAAAGTCAAAATTGGGCACCTGTCAGTCAAGAGAGGCATCTATGGGGAAAGCAGTGTAGGAGGGAAGGACAGAGGGTGGGCAAAGGAGGGGGCAAGGGAGCAGGGCCTAGATCAGTGAGGGGTGGAATGCCAACCTTGGAGTCTGCAAACCTCAGCCTTCTGAAGACTAGTCCTTCCCCTGAGTAAGCGACATGGCAGATGGAGCCAAGCCTCAGCATGTGCTCATATGGTGCGCACACATGTGCTCAGAAGCACACACTGGCCCTCCATGCATGCACATGTGTATGCATGCACACATGGGTTGAGGCCAAACCTGGGCAGCCAGGAAGAGCTAGTCATGGTTTTTTAGTTGCTGTTGGTTTATGCTTTAAGTCCCAAAGCCAAATGGAACACACTGCCATGATCTGCTCTCCCAGAGCCACAGCTCCAGAATGAGCCCAGACCCCCAGCGCTGGAGGTGCCGTGGCTGGGAATCACGTGCTGCCTGTCAGTGCTCTGCACTGATTCTGCCAAGGGTGTTCCCTCCTCCCTTGCCCTCCTCCCTTGTCGCCCTGCTGGAACCCCAGCACAGGAAAGAGAGGCCCAATGCCCATGAACCATCACCCTGCTAAAGGCTCCAGGATTTAGGAAACATGTTTTTGTTTCTATTTTTATTTTTAAGGGGAAAGAAAAATTTTCATCTAAGATGGGGAGAGAAGGCCCAGGGTAGCAGCCGACTTGGGAAAGAGAGCTGCCCTAGCCTCTTATCACTCCAGTATCTATCTCACAAAGACCATTGTCTCGGGGAACAGAGGATCTGCGCCCCAGGAAACCAGCCACACAACCTGGAACAGAGCAGAAGATGCCAGGCACACAGCAGAAGGTGAGGGCATAATTGGACAACTGACTCCTTTGACTTGGAGCAGGAAGCTACTAACTGAGCACAGCCTCCGTGCTGAGTTCCAGCCACTGGCTGCAACTGGGGAGCAGGGCTGGCACCAGGGAAAGAAATGACAATACCACGATTCTATGCTGAGGTTTTGTTATGATGTTGTGTGTGTATGATTGTGTGTGTGTGTGCTGTTGTATTTTTTAAGAACCTCCTTTAATATTCTGGAGACAGGCCCAGCAGCTGGGATGGTGGTCAGAGCTGGTGATCCACAGCAGGGGAAGACCAGGAGACAGTGTGCCCTGTGCCCAGGCCAGGCTGGCACATCCTTCAGAGGTGGCTCTGGCCCTCTCCCAGGGCTGGGGCAGGTTCGTGGCCAGTAGGAAAGGTGAACAGAGCCTCCTGCTCAAGTCTTGCCTTTCTCCCTTAAAATCTCGGTGTTAGTCCAGGGGGACATGGCCCCGGCTCCCCTATTAGTCTAGTTTCCATTCTGTTGGGTGCTTACTGTCTACAGATCTGTATCCCTCCCAGAGTGCCTCAGCAAGCAGACTGTGCCTGGCCTACATTCATGCCTGGCCTACATTGCCCAGGCTAGACATGGAGTCAGGGAACCCCCATTTGGGAGAGGTCAGAGAATGTCCATCAGAGGTCCCTGAGTTCTGCATAGAGCTACAGAAGCTCCCAACGCTCCCTTCTCTAGGGAGTGGGAGGCACTCCCTTCCAGTGTGCCCTGGTGACAAATGATGGAAACCCAATTCGTGCCAATTAAGCCCAAAGAGGATATTACCAGACCTGGGGCAGTAAGCCGTAGGGAAACTGGATGTGAAACCACGAGGTCCCCTCTCGGCCTCTCCTCTCTGCTGCCTAAAGCTGTGGGCCCCCTTTTCTCATGCCAGCCTTCTCCACTTGCCCATGGGCTGCTCCAGCATCCCCACCCAGAAGGCTGTGCAGAGAAGGGGCGCTCTTGCTCGGGTTGTGAATGTTCAAATCCTAGGGAAGAATACTGATTGGCGAGACTTGGCCATGTTTCCCTCTGGGTGGAGTGGGGGTGTATTTGGTGACTGAGTTTCCTCAGAAGCACAGAGAGGAGCTGGGCAGACAAAGCACACCTAGAACACCCCCTCCTTCTCTGAGCTGGTAGGAGCCAGGAGTGGGGGGTGAGGTGACATACAGGTGCTACTATATCACTTACTGCCTAGTCACCCATCAGTCGGTTCTCAATCTCCTTCCCCGGCCCTCTCCAACACCTCCTGCCCAAACACTCCCTCCACCCAGGTAAGTCCTTCACACACAACGAAGCAGAATGGTTACCAGTATGGTCTCCGGAACTACACTGGGTTTTCGTCCCAGTCTTGCCACTTATTAACCGTGTGGCCTTGGGTGAGCTACTTAACTGCTCTTTGCCTTAGTTGTTGTGAGGATTAAATAAATTTAGTCTTGCAGAGTCACTTGGACTAGTGCCTGGCCCACAGGAAGTACCAGCTGTTATCCTGGTCCCTGACCCTCAGTCTGCACTAGGATGCCCCTCCTTGGGTCCAAATCCCCCTCATCCTAAGGCTGCCCTGACCCCCTGAGCCCCCATCTCAGAAGAGACTCCTCATCTCAGAATTCATGGCACTCAGGGGTCGATACCCGTGGGAACAGCTCATCTTCCCAACTAGTCCAGGCTCTCTACACGGGTATCCTCTGCCCCCAAGCGCTCTGCAGGTCTAGACACACCAAGCAGTCAGGAAGTGCTTGCCCAAGGCCCCTGCAAGAAGCTGTGGGAGAGCCTGGAGCCCGGCACGGATGGGCCCCTGCAGCCAGGCACGCATGCCCCTTCTCCCAGTCACCACTCCTCCTGAGAGCCAGGAAGTCCCTGTACCTGTGACATCACACCTTCACCCATAAAAATAACCAGCACATCTTAGCAGCCTGTGTGCAGCCTGCTCTGTGAGGCGCCGGGTTTTGTGTGTCAGTCAGCACCTGCTGAATGGATGACACCCTCTTTCTGACCCCAGAGCAGGGGCGTGGAGCCGAGAGAAAGGCGAGGCAGAAAGACAGCCAGAAGCAGAGTCCAGGTTTTGCCAATTTAATTCTGGAAGCTGGAGCCCGCCTGTGTCTGACTGAGGTCCTGCTCTGGCTCTGGAACTGGCCAGCTGCCCCGCCCCATCTTCACTCCTCCCTCTCGTGAGACTGCTCCACCAGGGGACTAGCGCAGGGCTGTGAGTAGCTGGGCAGACAGAGGACAGCAGGACAGGGGTTGAGGGAGACAAACAGATTAGACCAGGACCATCAGACCCAATTACAATCTCAGGGAGCCTGGTGGCAACATTAGTCAGTCTTTGGGCCCCTGTGGAGCAGATGCGTGAAGCCCGCTCACTCCCATATAGCTCTCCTGGGCGCTGGCCCCAGAGGACCCCTGGGTGCCCCATCCAGCAACTCCCTGAGTGAGCCAGAGTCAGACCAGGTGCCCACCGGTCCTGTGACTTCAGCGGGTGGCCCCGGGATGGGTGGGATGTGCACCTTCCCTCCCAACCTAGGGGGGCAGATAGCGGCCACTAAAAGGAGGGGGTCATGCTTGCCCCCCTAATCTTTCTGTTCCCTAGCATCTGGGATCTTGTCAACAAAGGGCTGAAGAAACAGCCAGAGTGGGCATGTGTGTGTGAGACTGAGACCTTGGGAGTGAGCACTCCGAGTGACTATAAACGGCTGGCATGGCTGTCATGGAAGGGAGTCTAGTGCGTACCTATGAGGCAGAAGGCTGGGAGGCCTGCTGGCGAGGGAGGCGGTGAAGGAGACTCCTCATACCTGGGCTAATCCCCTTCATCCTTATAACCCACTTCTCCCTTCTGGCAAAGAGTGAAGCCAGATCATTCCAAACACCAAGTCTGTTTAACTTAGGGCCTCATTACAGAATGACTTTTTCCTTCAGAAAATTTGCTGAAGCAAAATGCTGTTTGACTTCAGCAAATATTAAGCCCGTTTGCTTTCCCAGAGCTTACACTGGAGGGAGGGTGGTGAGGAGCCCAGGGCTGTGGCAGACCAAGGAAGGACCGTTAATTGGCAGGGAGAACCCCTGCAAGCAACCTCAGGTCTGGAAGGATCTCCCGCAACTCCGCCTTTTGCCTGCCCCGTGCCTTCTGCCTGGAACATTCGCTGCTCCTCTTGTCCATCTGACAAACAGCTGCTCTGTCCTCAGGGTTCAGCACCTGCGCCTTGCATCTTCCTCTCATCATGACACCGCACCCACACCTTAGCCTGCGCTTGTCCTGATTCCCCTGTTGATGATGTGTATGTGAGACTGAGACCTTGGGAGTGAGCACTTTCCCCAGTGAGCCAGGGTCTCCTTGCAGAGAGGGGTTCATGTCTCTGACCCAATGGCCAACATACAGTCGAGACTTAAAAAATAAACCTACATTGGCCACCTCTGGACCCAGGCACTTTACAGGGAGCACCTCTTTTATTCAAAGTACTCTATGGTTCAGTTCTCTCTTTGGCACCCCCATTTTATAAAGGAATTTGGGGCTCTCCCTGTCCGAGAAGGAGGTTGGGATTGAAACCATCTTTTTGACATCAGACTCTATGCTGCCTCCCTGCTGAGACGGAAGTGCTACTCTCCAGGTCAGGAGACCTGGGGTCCAGCCTGGCCTTGTCACCAAGCTCTTGGTAACCCAAGGCCTTGGCTTCTCCACCCATAAAATGGAAAGGCAGGTGCTTTGGCTAAGCCAGTAGCTGGAAAGGCAATAATTGTACCTTCAAGTTAACATCTTATAAAACTGTTCTCTGCTTTGTTTGTTTAATTATGGCCTCTTCCCTTGGCCTCTGGAGACCTTGCTGAGCCAGGCTTGAGTGTGTTTTGTCCTGGCAGTCTGGACCAACACACTACTGGGGTCTCAGGACAGTGGGGTTCAGTTCCCACTCAACCCAGACACCTCTGCGCTATGCCACATGGGATCTGGTGTCTGAGACCAACAGGAGCCAGTTTGGAGCTGCCTCTGGGGCTCCAGACAGGCATTGCCCACTGCAGAGCCCTCCCCCTCCCCCACTATCCTATCTCTGAGGGGTCTACTCAGCTCTGGCTGAATCCAGCATAAAGTCTCCCCAGACACTTAGGGGGAGCCAGAAACCCAGCTGAACAAGAGGACCATGGGAGGCAGTGAGAGGGCCACTGACTCCCTGAGCCCCCAGCTATGCCCACACTGCCCCTGTGCACCAGCCTGCCCACACCAGAGGCCCAGGACAAAGGCGCCAGTAGGAATGAATCAATGTGCCCAGCCACTACCATCTGAAAGCTTCCCGCAGGGCATGACTCTCCTCCTCCCTCCCTCCCTCGCTGGCTCCTTCAGGGTCTGTCTCCAAGCTTTCTCTCCTGTCCCCTCCCTCGCCTTTTCGTCTCTCCCTTTTTTTTTTTTTAATTCCTCTCTCCCACACAGCTGCCTCATGTAAGATCTCCAGACGATATTTCATAGTCTCAAAGGAGAGGAAGGCCAGAGGGTTACAATTGAGCTGTAGATTCTCAATCAGAGAAAACGCTCCCTGGAGACAGAGCTTGACCCAGGGCACCTCCCTGAATGCTGGTCTGCAGGCACTGTGACCATCTCACCCCTTTAACCTCTGATTAAAGTCCCAAACATAACTGGGAGTTTGTTGCATTGTAGAGTCACTCTCCCCATCACAGCTCCCACCCCTACTCCCCACCCCGCAGCACCCCACACCTCTCCTGATTAGACCACAGGCTAAGTGGATGTATGGGTGGATGTTTAAGAGACAGAGAAGTGGTGCCTCCAGTGACAGGGACAAAGGAAGCTATTTATTTGGCAAATGAAGGAACAGGGACAGGGAAGGTGGGTGGGAGGCTGGGGGTGAATGGGTAATAGGAGAATGGAAAGATGAAAACAAGTGTCTGGTATTGTGGGTGCATGGAGTTGCTGATGTATCTGCTGGAGTGTAGGCTGGTAATTTCCTTGCACAATGGTTATGGGGTGTGCAAGACCAAGAGGTAGTCTGAATATCATTTAGTGGCCAATGTGAACAGCTTCCATGATCTGGGTGACTTCTGAATGGTTTTAGGTCAGCAGGGCCAAAGGGTAACAATAAGTCAGCAAAGAGATAAGGAGCTGAGGGGTTGACTTGGAGCAGGATTCCATAGACTTTTCTACAAAGGACTAGATATAAATATTTTTGGCTTTGCAGGTTACACAGTCTCTGTCGCAACTCCTCAGCTCTGTTGTTGTAACACAGAGACAGCCACCGATTATAAAAGGTAATAAATAAGGGGTTCCCTGGTGGTGCAGTGGGTTAAGCAACGCACTATGAAGCAGACCAGCCACTGCAGCACGAGTTCGATCCCTGCTGCTGGCCAGGGAGGGGACCCACATGGCACAGGCAGACCTCTCCTGCCAAGCCCGCTGCTCCCCTCAGCAGTGTATTTCAGTCTGTCTGCCTGTTCTGCTCCCCACTCTGTCTCTGGTGAGTCCTCTCACCTCCCGTGACTCTGGCCTGTACCCCAGATCTTGTATGTATAAATAAATAAATCTTTTAAAAAAAGGTAATAAATAAGCAGAATGTCTTCCATTAAACTTTTGTTGGGGTCTGAAGTTTGAAGTTCATAGAATTTCCATGTGTCAAGAAATATTCTTTTTCTTTTAATTATTTTCTATGTAAAAATCATTCTTAACACAGACTGTATAAAAGCAGGCAGTTTTGGGTCACAGTTTGCTGACCCTTCGGGAAGAGCTCACATGAGACAGATCAGGTGCCACAGTGGGGCAGATGTATTAGGTCATTGATACCCACCCCCCCCTGGGTACCCCAACCCTTTGAGTTCAGTTTGCTGAGGGGTCTTCAAATTATCTTTCCTTATAACTTGCTTTTAGGCAGAGAAAACAGACCTGGGAGTACACAGTACCCAGACCCCTTGGAAGTTCTGTTTCTCATTGTGAATTACGAACCCAACATTTTTCATGATAATTTGACTTCCCATGTAGCTTGCCTCCTGGGAGAGACTCTGTTCTGCCAAGGCAAACATCCGCTCCACTTGAGTAGCATTTCTTATTATAAATTAATAAATTGGCATCAGGGTGTATATATAAATATCAGTCCCTGTGAGTGTGGTAAATGTGAGTCTGTCACAGAAAGATGAATCTCCTTAGCACCCAGCTCACCAAAGCTGATTCCTGTGACTCCAAGGCCAGCGACCTCTCCTTGGGCCGCTCATAGGCCAATGCCACCTTGAGAAGCCTCCAAGCAACCATCAAGGTCGCTGGTGAAGAGTTTCTGTGCTATGCTGCGCTGTCTGCCTTTCCACTGTGTAGGCAGCTGCATGTAGGAAAATGGTTGGTGGATAAGGGGGCCAGAGGGCGGGTAGATCAGTCAAGGAACAGATATGATGATGGATCGAGACCAGCCCAGCGGGTAGGAGGGTGGTGCATGGATTAACGCAACCCATAAGTTTGTGTCCACCAGAGAGGGTGCCCCAGGTGGCCACTGTGGGTGACAAGGAGGCTGTAGGTGATCCAAGAGGCAAAGGTATAAGAGCTAACAGATGTTGAGCACCTACCGTGTGCCAACACTAGATGCAGGGCTGTTTCCCTCTCCATGTGCCCCTCTGTCTATTCAACTCATTACCTGTATGCATACACGTGACCTTTGCAGAACTTACTTAAGCCCTCCCTGGCCCAATTAAGAGATGATTCCTTTATGCTACTGGGACTTTCAGGAGCTGGGGTGGGGTGTCTCCTCTCATACCTGTCATTCGGTCCAGCCCACAGGTTATTTACAGCAGATACAAAGTGGTTTTGCCGCAAACCTTATTTGCAGGAGCAGAGCTTAACTCAAGAGGGATTTTGCAATAACAAAATCTTCCAAAATGGGTCTCCAGAATACTGACTGACCTCCTTCCCTCTTCCTTTCTTCATAGCAGTGCGGTAATCAGTCCTACCTTTGGCTCATTAGAGGTCAGACACAGACCTCCCCCCTCCTCCCATTCACAAGTCTCCCAGCCCTTTCCTCCAAGAATCCCTCCCTGATTGCTCCCACTCCCCTACAGAATGTTGCCTCTTTGTGTCTGAACGTCATCATTTCACAAGAAGATGTAGTAAGCTGTGGTGTGTGTGTGTATGTGGGTGTGGGTGTATGTGTGTGTTGGGGGGGTTGCTGTGAGGCTTCTCCACCTCCCCTCCCCTGGGAGTTCGGCTGGGATGAGCCCCTTTAGGTGCTAAGCAGCAAGCAGCTCAGGCTGATTACTCCATCTTAAATGAGGAACCGTTTAATTTTCCTAGCGAAGCTTCCCTCTGTGGATGTGCTAAGGGAGCAAAGCAGGCCTATAGGAGGAGGGAACCACCAGCAAATCAACCCAGAGCCTGGCTATTATTACTTTTTTGTTGTTGTTAATTTATCCTCTGCTTGGCTCTGATAGGCTCCAAGATGACAAAATAAACCCAGGAATTGCCTCCCTGCTCCCCAAAACTCAATCTTCAACAAGGGAGTGCTCAGTCTGTGGCATAAATTAGCAGAAGCCGAGTGTAAAAATATGATTCTGTGAACAAACAAAAGCCTCCAGTCATGAGACCAGCAGCCGCTGAGCTGTTCCCACCACCGTCAGCTCTGTTTCCAAGCAATTAAAAGGCAGAGGGAGGAGACTACAGGCCCACCCCCTGGGGCTAGCAGGGGACAGGAGGCAGAAGCAGCCCCCAGACCCTTGCAACTGCTACCAGGGCTGGCCTGGCAGGCAGGTGACCTGGGGCTGTCTCACCTTAGGCTGCTGAGGAGCCTCCAGGTGGGTTTGTGCCTCTTGGCCTCAGTTTTTTCATCTCTAAAATGAAAATAACTCCTGGTGGCTTTCTCACCAAACCAGCATGCAAATCAGACAAAATAAAAGGTGAGAAAAGGTTGGATAAAAAGTAGAGGCTCGGGAGGGGTGACTGTGGGACTGGTGGTGAGCTAAGGGCTTCCCAGGAGGATGCATCCTACCCAAAACCTCCCTTCCTAGTCACCACCTCCAACCATGCCCACCATACACATGGCCACAGTGAGGTTCAATAAGTTTGTGTTTAACCCAAGGTCACTTTCCAGAAATCAAGCCATCTCTGCTGGACACTGAGACCACTGGCCTGCCTGCTCTGCCTTGTCCTCAGAGCACTGGCAAGTCAACAGCAGGTAGCCCAGGCTAGTGTGAGGCTGGGGTGAGCTGGCACAGTGACCTGGCCTGGTTCACCCAGGTTAGTCTCCATGGAGATTGCATGGCCACAGCACAGCCCTTGCCAGGATGGTTTGAATTAAAACTGTCATCAGAGGCTGAAGATATCAGTTCTCTGGCCTCTTGCATTAAGATTCTGGCCACTCAGAAGGCCCATTATGAACTAAGGCATTGGAATACCTAGACCCTATCCCCAACAGCATTCAATTCATGGCAACTTTCATGAGAGGATATTAAGTGGTAGTGAGTACGATGGAGAAAAATAAAACAGACAAGGTAGGGGGAAGGTGGCTTATAGTTGTCAATGTGGTCTAATTCAATCCTTAAAATAGCCCTTAATGACAGCTGAGGGTGCTGAGACTGTGAAAGGCTCAAGGTCTGATTGAGAGGTGTGGACAAGCTAAGATTTAAACTGGAATGTTCAGAGGGGAGCACTCTGATCTAAACTGCCAGGCTACCATAATTCCAACTCGCTCTGCAGCAGACAAAAAGCAATCTGGATAGAGATTCCAGCAAACTAAATGATCAAGAAGTTCTGGTTACCCTGCACAATCAGGAGGGCTTCATGTGGGAGGTGGCAACACTGAGGCTGGTAGGGGAGAGTTCCCTGCTGCCCCCATCAGAGGTTACGGGTTGTGGGGGCGGGGGGGGGGGGGAACGATGGGAAGTGCTGGTGTAGGCTGAGCNGTTACGGGTTGTGGGGGCGGGGGGGGGGGGGGAACGATGGGAAGTGCTGGTGTAGGCTGAGCTACCTCTGTCTCCTTGCAAACCTCCCCTCTGCCTAGAGGACTGGCCACAGTCTCCCAGCCAATCCTATCTTCCGAAGCTGACTTGGCTTGGGAGCCAGGCAGAGACAAGAAGTCCCTTCCTATGCCAGTCTATGCCAGGCTCACAGCCAGCCGGGCCTGGCTCCTCCTGGTTGCCTGCACACAGCAGAGGAGCCTCCAGCCCTGAGCATCATCCTGTTGGCCCAGCAGATAGACGGCTGGGGAAGTTTAGCTGAAAAAATTCAGAGAGAATTGTGTTTTTTTTCCCAACTACACAGTCGTAAACATAAACTGGAAGATACACCCCTTCCTTTATGGGAGACAATCAAAAACACAATACCAGTTTATGAAGGGAATGTGTCTTTCGTACACAGGATTTCTTCCCCCCCAGACACTTGGCAGTCTCAAACCACTTCATTCCAGTGATAAGTAGTCAAGCAAGAGGAAGGGCAGGATGAAGAAGAGAAAATCCAGAGGCCCCAGTCAGCTAGGAATGTGGAAAGGGTGGTGCTCCCTCATTTCCCATACCCCTAAAGATGCAGGGCAGTCTGAGGTAGCCCACAGTCAACTGTGGCAGCTGAGCACACAGGCAGAACTCTCACCTCTCACTACTTCTTTTAGTGCAGCTTCCTGGGGCAGCTCCGCCATGCCATGCCCTGTACTGGAAGCTGAGGACAGACAGACGGAACCTGGCCTTCACCCTTGAAGAGCCATTTACCAGCAAGGAAGGTGAGCAAAATGAATTAGGAGTGTGGGCTATCTGGTCCTTTCTCTTTCTGCTAAGTCTTTTCTTCTCTTGCCACCACATTCCAGGGCACCCAACTAACCACCTGTGAGCCTCATCTCTATAAAATTTACTCCCTGGGCCACTGAGGCAGCATCAGTGCCCAGAATCAAGTGCACCTAGTCACCTGTAGCAGAAGCACCTCCAGCTCAGTCACTCTTAGGGGAAGGCAGTTCTATGCAAGCTCAGTGTCCACCTCAAGCATCTGCTGCTGGTTTTTCCACTTCCTTCCTGGTGCAGCTGTCCTCTGAGTTCCTGGATTAGTGTGATCTTGGTGGGAGGGAGGGGAGGGGCCCAAGGGTTAGACATCCCCAGGAATAATCCTGACCATGGGGAGAATACAAGCTGGGGGGGGGGGGGGAGTCACTGCTNGAGGGGGGGGGGGGGGGGGGAGTCACTGCTCCAGCTTCTATGTTTTAGGCAAATAGTTCTAGAAGTCTCAGGAGAACAGAGGTCCACCCTACCCCCATCTTGGCTTCTCTGCTGATGCTCAGATATCAGCGTTTCCACCTTCGCTCTCCAACTCCTCTCTCCCTCCTGCTTCCAGAGATTCCCTCCCAAACACACCACCCACCACCTGAACCTAAGTACTGCTCTCAAGTTTTGCTTTCAAGGGAACACAAACTAAGAAAGTGGCCCCCCCAAACTCCTCCAAATACGATATGGCCTGCCAAGAACCTCTAGAATTGCTTCTCATGGTAAAGGAGCAGAGCCCAGCCGCAGCTGGGGGAGAGAGGGCAGGAGTCCTGCCCCTGAAAGCTGGCCCTGCCATCTCTCCAACTTGGCCACAGCTAGTAAGCTGAGCCCAAAGGAGGTGGGGCGGGGCTCAGCTCCACCACCACCACCCATGTGACCTTAGCCTTGTCACTTCACCTCCCAGAGCCCTGTCTCCTGTCCGAACAGCAAGCATAATAACACCCAAGCCAAACGGTTGTGAGAACTGAATGGAATCACATGAGTAAGAATACGAGCTATCCAGGCTGAAAACCATGAACCACTGTGTATATGAGTTTTGTCTCCCTCAACAGACTGCCAGTTCCTTGAAGGCAAGGGCCTTCTTGATTTATTTTTTTCCCCTCTCTCCCATAGCACCAGCATGGCACCAGATACACAGGAGGCTCCCATTGAAAACTCTGTGCAGGGAGTGAGGATTGGCCCTGGGCCCTGGGCACCTCTCAGACAAAGCTCCGAATGGCTGATGGGGGCTGACTTTGAGGAGCCCTGGATGGCACGGAACTGCCTGGCCTTTTGCCCAGTACCAGCGGGAGACTTTCCAAGCCGTAAGTGGAAGGTGGGCTGGCCAGAGCCCTGGAGAAGTGGTGCTGGCTGGCACCATCATCCCCACCTTCCTGAAAAATCCAGAGTGATAGTGCTGGGGGCTTTCATCAGCTCCCAGCTCTCTTTGAGTAAAAGGGAAAAAATTGGCTTCCACTCCGAGCCCAACTGCATCCGACATCTGGCAGCTCAAAGTGAAGTGACTCATGCAATCCTTAGATACAAGGAAGCAGGGGGAGGAGAGGGAGCAGGAAGAGAAGAAAATCCACACAGAGGGAAGGACAGGCAGGCCATGAAACCCAGATAAAAGCAGCAGCAGCCAGAGTGAAGCAACAAGGTTGGTCCAGGTGGCTGACAATGAGTTGCCCAGCGTTTGCTTTGCCCACCCAGTTTTCAGCCTGCTGACAGGGACTTCTGGCACCAGACGCTGCTGCCCTAAAGAATCAAGCAGGATGCTACAGGTAGTGAGCGGCCTGTCCCTAGAGGTATGCAGTAGCAGCTGGATGAGCCCCAGTAGGGGTGTGTTAAAGGCTTTGCTCTAATAATATCTGACCCTGAGATAACCCACCAAGGAAGAGGCTGGCCTAGAAATAGATGAAGTCGTTGGGATGATGGGATCCTAATCTCATGCCCAAGCCTGGTTGTTGGATTCCAGGGGCAGAAGCCATCTCTGTCGTGCAGGTGACGGGGCAGGCAGGCAGGACGGGGCAGGGAAGCTTCCTTGGCTTCCCCAGTATACCAGGACTTGCTGGGTAGGGGGAGGAGAGGCTAGAGAAGCACATCCTACCACAGGCCTGCCTCCTTTGAGAGCTCAGAGCACAGCAAGGGAGGAGCAGCAGGCCTGTGGAAGGACAGAGGAAGAAAGCCCGATTACACACAATCCCGTTCATGTCATCAGAACAGACTCGGGGAGTGAGAGGTCAGCGGGTAGGGTCAATCTTAGGAAAATTCTTGGGAGAAGTAGAGGCTGGAGAAGCCGGAATCATAAAGGTCCAGCTAATATGAGGGGGACTTGGAGATATAAAAAGAGGGGGCAGTCCCTCCTGGTGGTAGTATAGGGGAAGGCTGACCTGCCAGGGGCAGGAGCAGGTTACTCAGCCCCTGCTCTTTCCCGACCTCTTGAGGACCTATCTTTTCAAGGATTCCTCCTGATGACAGGAAACATCAATGTTTCCTGCCCACTGGTCCCCGGGGAGGGCTGCACACCAGTGTAGGAGGTGAGGAGGGCTGCACACCAGTGTAGGAGGTGAGGAGGGAGAGGAGGCCTCCTCTCCCTGACCCTCCCTTTCCAGCCGGCGTAGGTAGGCTGGGCCACCCTACCCGTGAAGGCCCCTCCCAACTACCCCCAGATTCTCACAAGGCAGAGGTCCCCTCTCCACCTACTCGTGGCATAACCAGCAGCCTCTCCCTTCGCCTCCACCACCTGCTCAAAAGACACATCTGGTCCCTCCCCTAGGAGGAACATAAGGAAGCCAAATAAGGGTCAAGGGAAGGAACAAGAACAACAATAATAATAATAACAGCAATAAAGACACAGAAACCAAAAATGAAAAGACAAGGGCAAATTGGGGACACTGGGTGGGGGAAGACGGGAGCACGGGGGACTGAAGTGATGGGGCACTGGTGATATGGTAATGGGGAATACATGGGGATTACAACTGACATCAAATATATGTAAATTAAAAAACAAAAAAAAGACACATCTGTGGGTCCCCAGCAACCGCTCCCTCTCACCAAGCTCGAATCCTTCTTAGCCTCCTCTCCAGAAGCCTCCCACCAGTTAACCTCAGGCCACTGCTCCTCTCCCTGCCCACACCCTTGCTCCTCATCTCTGAGCAAGCTACAGGTCCTGGAAGCAAAGGCCCACACATCTTCCTCTCGGCCTTCCCTGAGAGCAGGGGCAGGGCAGGGTTCACTCTGGGAGCAGGCCATGGGCAGGGGTCAGTTCCCTCCCGTGGCTGGGTGCCCTGTCCACAGCAACCGCGCCCAGCAGCACAAGGAGCTGATGTGCTTCTTCCTCGCTTCTCACGAACCCTGGCCCCTTGTTCTCTTCTTGTCTCTCAGGAGGGCACCGCCTGGACCATAGGAGCAGCCAGCCTCTGTTTTGTGTGCAAGCATCTGCCCCTTGCTGGATGACACAGGCAAGCCAGGGAACCTGCTGCACCTCAGGGTCCTCACCTATCACCAGGGATGTGACAGTACCTAGGGCGCCACGGAGCAGTAACCAGGTAAGCTGTGTAAAGTGCCAGTGGGCACCGGCATCTCATGGGGTTCAGTGGCCAAACATGCTGCTGTGAGAACCAAAACCCCTCGAGAGGAGGTTATGGAGGCATGGGGGGCATTTGGGGGTTGTGGCTGAGGACCCCCTCATGATGTGTATTCTAGTGTCTCTTTAACCCTTGCGTCCCAGTAGAGTTTGAAGGGAAGGGACTGTGACAGGGGAGTTTTACAGTATGGAGTATGGGACCTGAGGTATCCCAGAAGAATATGGATGCCGAGTGGTGCCAGCAAGTGGCACCAAGCAAGTTCTCGATGATTCCGGCAGACGGAGTGAAGGAAGGAGTCCTGGAGCCCTCAGTGGCTTTTTTTAGGCTTTTATTATCAGAGGTGACCAGGTACACTGCAGGCAAGGGTGCCGGGGGGCTAGGAGGCTGGCAGGTGCATCTGCACTCTGTGGCTCTCTAGCCTCTCAGTTCTGCTTCTAATGCTGCTGCTTCATTCTTCTCTCTGCCTCTGTCTCTCCCCTGCTCTTTTTGCTCTGCTGCTCTCCTGCTCTCGTTCTGCTGGCGTGCTCGTGACGCCGCCCTTATACGCCTGTGTCTCAGCCCAGGTGCACCCACTTGTGCATGCCCACTTAGGCATGTGTGCAGGACCTCAGCTGTCCATCATCACACCAGTGGTAGGAGGGCGGAAAAGCCTGATCACTGTTCTCTGACCTTACACCCAGTAAGCCCTGGGAGTGATGCCTAGTGCTGAAGGCAAAACCAGCTTCAGTCACATTAGGACTGGGTCAGTCAGGGAGTTTGAGAGAGTGACATCAAGGAACAGGCAGTTCCTGTCCTCCTCAGCCTCAGGCCCTAAGCAGCTGATTCTGCCTTACTGCAGACCTGGACTAGAGATAGAAAAGTTGGGGGCTGCCAGGGAGGCGGGCAAGCCAGGGCAGTCTGGCAGCCACATGCCAGGAGAAACTTCCACATCGAGAACAGCAGGTCTGGGGACAGGTATTCTGACTTTGGCCCGTTTCCTTCCCGATGTCCCCCGTACTCAGAGACCATGCAGCCGCCTCTGCTGAATGAATGAATGAGAGCAGGAATTGAGCTTGTTACAGCACACTCCAAAAGCCTATCTTCCCCAACCCTCCCATCCCAAGTCCCTGCTTCTGAGCCTGCTGCCACCCCTAGTTCAGCCCTCTCACTGCCCCCAGAGCAACCCGCCCCTGCCCAGCCTCATCCCTGCCTGGCAGCCCCAAGTAGGCTGCCAGGAGAGCCAACTCGCGGGCTTTCTGTTGTCATTAGCTGTCAGGTCTCAGGTAATAGCTCCTGTGGAGAACCAGCTGCCTCCGCTGAAGAGTTTGCAAATGCAGCCCAGGAAGGGCGGGCCAGCGGGGGGGGGGAGGGGGGGGGGGGGGGGGGGC
>JAGFMF010012103.1:643414-667675 GCA_019455555.1 Galemys pyrenaicus
CCCCCCCCCCCCCCCCCCCCCCCCCCCCCCCCCCCCCCCGCGCGGCCTCAGGAGCTTGCCACACTCTGAGAGCGCCTCCTGCAGGTCAGGTCACAGAGGACTACGCTGTCCACCCCTGAGGCCCTCCTGGCCTGGAACTTCTTACCCCAGCCACACCCCTACCTGGCCCAGGCCACCCCTGGGGAAACTGAGACTCAGGCATGGCACATGCCTTATGTCCCCCACCTCTGAGGCCGGAGGCCAGAGCTCACCTCTGTCTCACCTGCCAAGCTGTGGGTGAGATGCCGATGGCCGGGCGTCATGCACAAGTGAGTCTAGCCAAGAATATTTGTGGGTCCCAGTGTTGACCCTTGAGGTCAAGGGGCCAGAGGTGGGAGAAAGAAAGGGACCTGCCCCACTTCTGTAGTTAGTAGGTGCTACCACCCAGGAGGCTCAGGGCAGCTCATCGCTCCCCAAAACTAGTGATATCAAAAATGCTAATTGTGTCCAGCTAACGAGACCAACTCCTCTCAGCTCCTCTGCAGTGTTCTTGGTCTGGGCATCAGAAGCCCAACATCCCAGGGAGCCTGAGTCCCAGGCAAACCAGCAGTTTGGGTAGGATAAGTAAACTGGTGTAGTGGTAGGAAGGGAGCACTGGAGCAAGGTTCAGGATGGTTCTGGGCAGACGGGTCAAGGAAGGAGAGAGTTTTGGAGCCCTCAGTTCTGTCGGTCAGTCAGTCCTGGTGTCCTCCTGACGCCGCCCACTTAAGCCCGTGTCCAACTCCGGTGCGCCCACTTGCGCATGCCCACCCTGGCATGCTCGCAGCACCGCAGGTGTCCATCATCACAGTGGTGGGAGGGTGGAAAGACCTGATCATTCTCTGACCCTACGACTGGTCAGGCTTTTATGCCGCTGGTCTCTGTGGCTGTCACCAATAGCCTTGATTGTGCTAATGCAGGAGGCACTTGGGTGCAGGGCTCTGGAGCACGGTATGGGCGTGTGTAAGTGGGCACACCTGAGCTGGAGGCGGTACTGGTGGCAGAGAATTGCTACTGCGGAGCGGCTACAAGAGGACAAGTGACTAGAGAGACAGGACCACGAGACAAGCCAGAGAGAGCCCAAATTGAAAGCATATAAATTCGCCAGGGGCTGCGAGGGCTGCCAGCCTCCTGGCCCCCCGGCCTCCCTGCCTTGCCGGCCTTGGTCCTTTCCTACAACAATTAGTGTAAAAGAGCATTAAAAGCCTGACAAAAGCCACTGAGGGCTCTGGGCTCTCCTTCACCCATCTGCCTGAATCGATAGAGTATCTGCCCCATGCCTTGCTGGCACTGCAGCTGGTCACCCCACTTCCAACTTGCCCCACCGCAGCCCTCCCAGTGGAATACAGCCAGGGGTCCTTGGTCACCTCTACCACATCTGTGGGACCTGGGGCCCCCTGGAAACAGTCCTGCTCTCCTGTGAGGTTCCCACAGGCTTGCCACCCTAGAATGCTCCCACAGAGCCACCTCTGGGCTCTGACTGACTGAATGGAACCAGCTGCACGTCCCTGTCAGGACCCTCTAGGCCATAATGAGACACTGATAAATGGAACTTCTCAGGTAGCCCTCCCTAGAGCCCTAACTTCTCAGGTAGTTCTCTCCCTAGAGAACAAACCAAAGTCCAGACCCTGGCCAGCGAGAGGCAGGTCCAGATGAGAGGCAAAACTGCTCTCCTATGACGTGCCTGGGGTCACTTGGCCAGAGTGCTCAGCCAGGCTTGGGATGCCCTCTGGCCCCCTCCTATGCCGGCTCAGTGCCCGGTCCAGCAGGGGCCAAGCATTCTTAACTGGGTCATCCCCACCCCCATCCTCACCATCACGCCTCCACCAGTGATAGCATTTCAGTTGCAATTAAGAATTTCTAGTTGCAATTAAAAATTAATTGGAAACTGTGGGTTGTTTATATCTCTCTGACCTCCGTCACCTGTGAGCTGGAGGGTGTGGGTGTGGCGAAGGGAAGGACAGGTGAAAGAAGACTTTTCAGAGCAGTTAGCCATGGGAAGAGGGGCCCTATGAAATGACTGAGGTTGTGCTGGAGCAGATTTCTACTCGAGGCTGAAAGGAATGACATCAACCAGCTGACCTGGAATGCCACATTCCTTAATTCTTTGAGAGCCCCAGAGCATGGTGGCCTATGGGTGGGAGAAGAGAGAGTGGAAGAAATGCATGTAAGGGAACAGGTGGCAGAGCCATCCAGGAGGTAAAGTTTAGGATATCTTGAGTTCACATTTGCCTTGGCTTCCCCTTCCTGGAGGCACTGACAACCAGGAAAGGAATGGGACCAGTTAGGTCAGGGCCCTCAGAACTACATGGAGAGGAACCCAGTGCAAGGTGGGGTGCATAGAAGCTTCTAGCTCTTAGTCTTTGTTTTTTTGGTTTTTGTTTTTTAATTTGTGAGCACTTTCATTAACTGCCACCCCACTTTATAAATGTGAGAAAAGAATTACTTGTTAGAGTAGGTAATACATAATATCTCTGTACCCTAAAGTCTGGACAATGCAATCTGCCTCCTCAGAGCCCTCTGTTCTTTCATGTCAACCTATCTCTTTCCTTTTGTTGGCTTCTTCACATGGACTCACACCAAGCTACGGTTACTTCTTCCAGACTTAGCTCTTAGTCTTTGAAATGGCCCACATGTCTTTGGTCCCAGGTCCCACTGGCCGGGCAAGGGCGAGGTTCTCCTTGATGTAGTCAGGGCAAAAAGATCCTGAATTCACACTCCTCAGCCTCCCACCGAGTGCCAGTCTGACTGTGATCCCTGCATTTTCAGGTGAGGGTGTTCCCCTGCTTCGTTTCCTGTGGGCACAGGGGCCAGGATCCCAGGCATTAAGTGCTATCGTAGCCTCTGACTTCAGGTGGCCTCTGTCCCCTCTGCCTCTGGCCCTCCAGGTCTGGGGTTTCCTTCTCTTCCAGGACACCCAGGCCACATGCCCCTCTGAGATGCAGAGTCCCTCTTGACTATGGACACCCTGCTGACCCAGATTTTATACTCTCTATTGATAAGAAACCAGTCTATGTGAGTCGTTTCCCCCAGGACTTAGTGATGCTATAGCTTCATGTTGCAGATATTTGATCTAACAAAACTAGGAGGAAAAGACTGCCAGTAAAGCAGTTTCTAGATGCTAGGTAATGGGTTTGCACTCCAAGTGACCAGACACAGTGAGCCCACACTGTAGCCACTGTGACTATAGCCTGGAGTGAGAGACTAAAAATGATTGAACTCCTTAGAGCATGTGACTGCTTCTCTCCCACTGAAATTCTATGAAATTGTGTACACAGCCCACCCTGGGGCGCTGGGGCCCTAGGATTCTGGAGTTCTAGGGGTCCTGTGGTCCTGGGATCTTAGAGCCCAGCACACATCTGTGCTCATGCCAGGTTATGCACCCGTGAAATGGGGTGCTAGCTGTGGTGCCAGCAAGGCACAGAGCAGATTCTCCATGATTCCAGCAGACAGGTCAAGGAGTCCTGAAGCCCTCGGTGGCTTTTTCAGGCTTTTATTACTCTTTACATCATTAGTGACCAGTACACGGCAGGCAGCAAGGCTGGGGGGCGGGGGGCTCGGGCAGAAGGGGGCAGAATCTCACTCTCTCTGGGCTCTCTAGCCTCTGCTCTCCTTCTGCTTTCTTCTCTCTGCTGGCATCCGCATGACGCCACCCTTGTACACCACATGTCTCAACCCAGGTGCGTCCACATGCGCATGCCCACACCCTCCTTGAGGTGCCCGCCATCAGGCACGCACCAGGACCGCAGGTGTCCACCATCAGCACCAATGGCGGGAGGGCGGAAAAGCCTGATCACTTTTCCCTGACCCTACACGTCTTTTATCACATTCCCAAAGGGATCAGTGCATTGGTTAGGATTTGTATTCAGCTGCTAATAATAGGATTTCAACTACAGTGGCTTAAAGAAATTAGAAATTTTTTCCCTCACAAAAGACAAGTCTAGGTTTATGCAATCCAAAGCAGAATGGAAGCTTCATGATTATCAGGGATCTGGGCTCCTTCTGTCTTTTGACTCATCATCATTAGCATATAGTATTCATACTTAATGAGCCAAAATGGCTGACTGAGCCCAACCCTCACATCCACATTCCAGGCAAGAAGCAGACATCAGAATAGTGCAAAAGTCTGTGTCATCTGTCTGTCTTCCTTTTAAGAGATAATGCCCAAAGTCCACCCTACAGAGTCTGTTTATACACCCTTGGTGACCTCTAGTTGTAAGGGAAACTGGGAAATTTAATCTTTAAACTGAACGTCTTGCTATTTCAAATAAAGCTGGGGTTCCATTATTAAAAAAGGGGGGGGGAGGATATTGCAGGATAAATGAAGTCGATCAGGCTTTTTATGCCATTGGCCTCAGTGGCTATCACCTGAGGACTTGATCTTGTTAATGTAGAGGGCACGTGAGTATGGGGCATGTGTGGTTGATTATGGACACCTGAGCATGGGTGTGGGCGTGCATGTGCCTAGGAGGGAGGGGATAGAAATGTGGTGTCACTCTGAGGGAGGAGAGCTCAAGTTTCTCTGACTTGATTCTTCTGCTTACCATTAAAACCTGTGAAAATGATGCCAAGGGCTCCAAAATTCTCTTTCAAATCACTAGAACCAACAGTGAACCTACCCAGCCTAGGATGGTTGCAAAGCCATTCTATATGTAGATATATCCAGATATAGATCAGGAATGCAATAAGTGGGCTATTTTACAGCCAACAACTCCAACTAGCCAAATAAGCCCTAAGACCTTATACTAAGCTGACCTGGGCAAAGGCACTTTCCCTTCCAATAAGGAGACAGTGTGGAGTTCACATGGTTCCAGGACAAACTCTGAGCTACCGCTTCCCTGCCCACAGAGAGTGGGAGGCCAAAGATCACCTGAGCAGATGCTCAGCTGGAGTTTATGGTGCAGGAGGGTTAGTGGGAGGAAGAGTTGCCAAGTGAGGCCTGCGCCCAGAGATGGGGAGACAGTTCAAGAAGATGATTATTTCATCATGCTGATATGTGCCATTTCATCAGGCATCTAAATTGCAAGCCGCCAAATAACTCTTCTAGGATGTGGTGGGTAACTAACTGCTCCCTCCCCCACCTCTTCTCTAATGAAACACCTTTGCCTGCCTCTGGCTCCTGCCAGGAGGAGGCACAGGATGCTGCCCAGAGCCTGTGATCCACCTGCTGTTTTAATTAGGAAAGAGGCACCTTCCAAGGGTGTCCACAGTGAAACTGGTAATTAGACAAACGGTCTGCTCTTTCAAAACTGACTTGGAAATTTTGAAAAGGGCTGCCTTGACCAGCACCATTCAGATCCTCGTCAACAAATGTGTTTTGAGTACCCAGGATGTATTAGGCAAAGGCTAGACAATGGGCCAGCTAGACCCACCATAACCAGCAAGTCATCACAAAGGTGATAGTGATTTGACAGAAAATGTGGGATGAAAGCAAGTTAAGGAGCCTGATGCGTTGACTAGTGGGGGAGAGAGAGGGAGAGAAGAAGGAGAGGAAGAGCCCTGAAACCCTCTCCCGGAGGTCTGGGCCAGGGAAGACAGCCACAAGGGACAGTGACAGAAAAGCACATCATTCAACCAATAATTTGCTGAGCACCTGCTATGTATCAGGCTCAGTTCTAGGCCTAGATGCTTTGCGAAACAAAGCAGTGCTCTTATGGAGCTTTCAACCTAGGTGGCAGGAGTGAACAGGAAATGAATAGCAAGTAAATACAATACTGTGGGAAAATAAAGCAGGAGAAGGAAATAAGGAGTGATGGGGGAGAGAGGCAGGGAGGTTCCTATTTTCTACTGGTTAACCAGGAAAGGTGCCATTTGAGATGGGAAAGACAAGCATTCACAGCATGAGCCTTAAGAATTGTCTAGGTCTTTGGGCTGTAACAAGCAGAAAGAACAGCAAGTGCAAAGGCCCAGAGGTGGGGGTGTGCCGAGCATTTGTGGAGGAGCAGCAAGGGGGCCAGTGCAGCTGTAACAGAAAGAAGACGAGAGCACAGGAGGGGAAGTCAGGTTGGTAAGGGCAGGCAGGTCACTGAGAACCTCACAGGTTGCAGTAAGGACGCGGACGATGGCTGCAGTGCGGAGAGTGGGATGAAATAGGCCAGGGCAAGAGGAGTGTCAGTTGGGAGAGTATTACAGTAATCACAGGGGATAGTGAATGTTCTGTCAAGATCATCAGGTACATTTAATTACCAAAAAAGCCACAGAATGGTTTAACCATGAAATTAAAAAAAAAAAAAAAGGAATTTACTGGATCACATGAAGGAATAAATTTCAGAATAGTTGAATCAACCGAGGTCATTGGGAATCCATATAGTTCTCTTCATGCCACCTTCTCCTGTGGTGGCAAATAGTGCCCCACAGCTCCCAGTTTGCATCCTGTCAGCTCAGCAATTGCAGTGGAGAGTGCTCTTTCCCAAAAACTCCAGCCAGAGTCCCACAGCAGGACTCACTGGCCTGGGCATTGGTCATATGATTCTTGTTGGCTTGGCCTGGGTCATGTGCCCATTCTCAGAACCATGGAGGAGCGGCCAACCCCACCCAGACCTCATCAACTGAAATGAGGGAAGTTTCACAATAGGAAATGATAGCTATGATTTCCAGAAGAGAGAACTGATGCTGAGAACAAAAACAATAGGTACACTTCACATGGCATATGGAGAACAGAGAGACACATGGGGTGCACAGACATTATTAGATGAAAGAACAGAGAGAGGTAGAGAATAAAACCTGGAAGGGCTGCTTCCAGCACAGGTTAAGGAGAAAGGAGCCATCCTCGAGGACTTCCTGGAAGAGGAAGGACATACTCAAAGGCAGAAGAGGACAGATGTATTTAGCCAGAGAAGGGGCAGGCTGATCCATTGCACTGGGTGGGTACAGAGCCTGGCAGGTTAACTGCAGTAAGAAGATGGGAGTAGCAAGGGTGAGTTTGCACGTGCCTGCCCCATGCCCTTGGAATCTGTCCCACCAACTGCCTCCCTGGCCACCTTTCTATTTATGGAGGAGTCATCACACCCCGTGTTAGACACGGCTGCTGTTCCAAATGGATTATTGCAAATGATTTAATCACCCACATTAGCACACCCTGGCTCCCACGTGGGGGCCCTGGAGCTTCTCCTCTTTCATCGGCCCTGGCAGCAGCTATTCAGAAGGGGCTGCTGCCCAAATCACTACAATTTACCAAGGCTGCTAGTACATGAAGCAGTTTCCAAAATATGCTGCCTCGTGCCAGTAGGGGCACAAAAGGATCTCCTGTGGGGTGGGAAGAAAGAATTAGAACTTCTACTTATATTTAGTTTTTTAATCTTATCTTCTTAACATTACTATTTAGTGTATGATTTATAAAATACAGTCTATACTAACACAAAAATGTGTGCATATAATTTACAAATGAATGAATACTAGTATATTGGAGACATTCTTACATATTTTACTAGTAGGAGTGAGCTGTCAGAAATGTGTGGAGTCTACTAGAATAACAACAATAGGTAACCATTATATAGAATTTGCCATGTTCTAGGTTTTCCATGTCCAGTGTCCGGTATTCATTCTTCACAGCAGCCTGTTTTATAGATAAGGAAACTGGAGCACAGAGAAGTAAAGTAACTGGTCCAAAATCACTCAGCCTAGAGGATGTAGGGCTGGGATTTCCCCCAGTGGCCTGGCTCGGAATCCAGGACACCTCTCCAGTAAGACTGAGTTCCTAAAATAGGAAATGGGTATCTAAAATTAGTGAATTCATCCTTTGTCTGACAGGACCACTCAAACCCACCCCAAATCAGAGGCCAGAGTCCCAAAGGAGCACCCGATCCCACCTCATCCATGCTTTTTTATTATATATATATTTTTACATTGTTTTTCATTTCTGTACAGTGTATATTTCTCATCCCTGTGGAATTCCCATCACCAGTTCCCATCCATGCTTCACAGCTCTCCTTTGCCAACCCAATAGTCTAATTCCCCACTGCCCATCCCTCCATTGCAGTTCCAATCCTTATATTTTCCTTCTCCCCTCTTGGAAAAATGGAAAACAGATATCAGCTTTGTTAGGCAGAGCAGGGAGAGTTGGTTGGTGGCTAGAATTCTGTCCTCTCAAAAAAACTTCCAGGTGGAGGGCAGGGGAGGAAAGAGGAAGCCAAAAGAATGACAGAATCCTGGAGTCTTGTGATGGGAGGGACTGGGGGAGACAGAGAATGAAGCGTGTGGAATCCAGGCAGCGAAGTGGGTTAGAGCAGATCGGGAGCCTGGCGAGTCGCTATCCTTTGTGCTGCTCACTTCAAATATACAGACTGCAGGGGCCAAAGCTGTGCCCACCAGAGGGCACAGGCAGCCACCACGCAGAACTCCTGAGGCCTCAGAAAAATCTGTGGTCAGCAAAGGGGTGGACTCTAGCTCCCCAAACCTCCTTTACCCCAAACTTTCTCAGCTGTGGGTGATTGGCAGGAAGCCAATACCTTTAACTCTCTGACCCCACTTGGATTAGAGAGCATGGCGGGGAGTCAGGCCAGCTGTAAAATGGCTCTCCTGAGTCTCCAGTATAGTGGGTCCTGGAAGAGAACACACTTCACTCAATGTCATTTTGTTATAATGTTGATGAGAAAAAAAAATCCTAGCCCACATCGTAAGACCAAGGATCTGCTTTCGTTTCATCGAATGTAGCATTTTCCAAGGATCTACGCATGAAGTTAAGTAAGAACTTCCTGTGCAGTGATGGCAACGTGGATATGCAGATGTATGGATAAGTTGACATTTCCTGAGCCCCTACTGGGCGCCAGGCTCAGAGCTGGGAGCATCTCTTCTGTGGTCTTCTGTTCCTGTGAGGTGCACGCCCTTCTCATTTACAGGTACGAAACTCAAGATGCAGAGGCTAAGAGGTTGCCCAGGTGAGAGTTGGCAAGTGGTGAGCCAGGACTGGAATTCACCTTTGCCTCTTAGGAATCACCTTCCACTGCTCCCAGCAGGCCGTCTCCGTGTCGCTATCACTTGCTCTAAGGAGAGTCAGTGCCAGGAAATACTGGTTTCTCACAGCAGTGCCAGGCTGTGCTCTGAATATGGCCACTCACTGAGCCCTGATCCTGGTCTGACTCTGACCGCACCCCCAAATCTGGTCAGACGCTCAGCCCTGGTGGAAGTCCACCTTCAGAATAATAGTCGGCACCACCTTTTTATAGATTGTGGCTGTCAGATTCCTGAGGATTGGAGATTTTATGCCCTCAGAGATGCTGATCAGGGGACACTAGGGGTTTTCCTGGAGGCTGGGTACCCAGATGGGGCCCTTCCGGTGGTCAAGCACAGACCCTTGAAGGCCACCAGGCAGGCAAGTGACCAGGATGGAGCAGAGCTGCCCACGGTCTGTGGCTTCTGAGGTGGCCGTGGCTTATGCAGCCCAGCATGAGTCACTAAGGCCAGCTCTGCCCAACCCATATACTGTCCCTGCCAACTGGGAGTCTTAATCACCTCCCAGCACACCCTCCGGTACCCACATATATACTGTGGTGTGGGCCTCCTGGATCTTCCCAGCAGTCCCTAGAAGAAGGGAGCAGGGCAGGAACTAGGCATCTTCAGGGGTTCAGGGAGGGAAGTAGCACATCCAAGCCCTGCACTCTCTGGGAAGCCTTCCTCGTAGCTCTGCTTTTCTCTGCGCTCTCCTGCCTCCTCCCACCTGGCCAGTGGCCCAGGCTTCCATTTTACAAGGCGATTCTGTCTTTTCACTTACACAAGCCCCAGTGTTGGGGTAAGTGCTGGAATGAACACATCAGTGCATTCATTACTGGGGGGTTGATTTGTTGCTGGATAGGGTCTGTGTGAATATTGCAGATCCTCCAAACTGCTGCTCCATCCCTCACGGGGGGCTGGGGGGCCTGCATCAAACTTCTCCCCTTAACTACAGAGATCAGGTTCATCCCCAGCTGGGTGGGTGGGGTTCTAATCCCTCATGTGATGTTGGGCAAGTCCCTTGCCTCTCTGTGCAGCTCCTTCCTGGGAAATCAGGGTAGCTGTAGAGCCCACCGCACAGTGCTTCAGGGTTCTATCTGGTGGTGTATGTTTTTAAATCAGCTCATAGTGAGTAGATTCCAACAGAGCACCTCATGCAATGCCTGTCACTTAGTGGAGGGTTGACTCAGCCGAGTCCAGTTCCCGCCCTCTGCCTACCACCTTCTTGTGCCTTGTTGGCAAGAGATGGATTGGGGTGTTCTTGCCCGGCCAAGGTATCCCTTAACTCCAGTCCTTTATCCCCACGAAATCCTTAGGTGCTCCCTACTCCCTCCCTGCTTATTCCAGTCATTTTACCACTCTGCGTCTCCCCACCCCCCGCCTTTGCTCTTATAGTTGTTGGTTTAATGTGCACAATATAATCAAGGTGAAATGACTTTCCCATCAAACCCCCAACAACTTCCCTCTCCCCACCCCACCCCAGCATCCCCGGGCCCCATTCAGTCCTTCCCTTGGGGACTGTGGAGTTAATTTCAGGAAATAATTCCCTGACTAACTCTCCTGGGTGGAGCCTCACACACACCCCAGAGAACCCTTGGAAGCCAACGTGTAGTTTTGTTGGGCTGAAAAGCCCAGGAATCAGGGTCAGAACCCAGTGAGAGAGAGAGTTGCAGGCAAAACATGTCTACTATGCAGCTCACTGCCTTGAGAAGGGTTTTCTCCATAACAGAACCTAAAAGCAGGACTTGGGGGCAGAAAGCTCTAGAGCAAAGGAACAGGACAACAAGATGGGAAAGAGGAACAACCAATGTAAGGGTGGCCTCAAGAACCCCATGGTAGAGAGAGAAAGGCAGGGGCTGAAGCAGTGGCCCGTGGTTTGCAACCCAGATTAGGTGACGGGTTGACACCCCTGCACTTTGAGCCCACAATTGTTTGGAGGTCAAGACGCGTCAGTGCTTTCAGCATTGAGCAGACATTGAGACACAGAAGGAAGCAGCTCAGGGGTGTGCTTGAAGGGGTCACCCCAGCATCAGGTGAGTCTAAGCTTACCCAGAACTGAAGCCGAGACAGAATGGGCAAGAAGAAAGTTGTTATTCCGGGTATTATCTTAGGTGTGACTGCTTTCTGTTGGAGAGCCTACAGAGTGGAGATCACAGCCTTCCTCAATGGCCACCATCCTATACCGTCACTCATTAGCTCTGCACACATTTCTGGAGGTATCCTGAGCACCCGCCCTCATGCTGGGTGCTGGTGTCATGGAGAGAAATCAAGGACTTCCCAGGCTAGGGGAGAATGCCCAGCCTCATCTTAAGTGGTGCCACGGGTTTAGGGAAAACGGAACACAGAGGGAGTTAACTTGCAGGAGTTAGGTAGGGTCTGGGGGGGGTCTGAACTGGGCCTTGAAGGATGAGTAGGGGTTCACCGAGTTAAGTAGGTATAGGGTGAATGAATTAAATAGGCTTTTTACACCACTAGCCTCTGTGGCTATCACCTGTGGCCTCGATCACGTTAACGCAGAAGGCGCGTGGGTGTGGAGCACGTGTGCCTGATTGTGGACAGCTGAGCATGGGTGTGTGCGCATGCGCAAGTGTGCACGCCTGTGCTAGGAGGGAGGGGATAAAAGGGCGGCGTCACCCTGGGGGAGGGGGGCTCAAGTTGCTGTTTCTCTGCTACCTTGTTTCCTCCGCTTACCCTTAAAACCTATGCAGATGATACCAAAGGCTCCAAAAAAATTTTTTTTCATAGAACTGGGTTGTAGGCGGGAGGTGTGTGTGTGGTGGGGGGAAAGGGTAAGAGGATTCACCAGAGACAGAGTGGGGAGCAGATAAGGCAGATCTTCTGAAATGTGCTGCTGAGGGGAGCAGCGGGTGAGGCAGGAGAGGTCTTCTGTACCATGTGGGTTCCCTCCCTGGCTGGGTGTCACCTCACAGGACAGCAGTACTGGGAACGTGCAGGATGAAGGAAAGACAACTTGATGTGCAAATAAAGGCCCAGAGGGACTTTTATACCTAAGGAAGTGCAATCTACAGGCAGTCTCTTATTTAGAACCAGGTTCAGGGAAGATAGGCACATAGGTGGGGGAATGTGGATGCATGGGGCTGTGTTATTGTCTGGTGAAAGCTAGGGTGGAGTGACCTGGGGCTGTTTGGAGACCTCTGAGTTCTTCCTAATCAGAGCATCCTATCTCTACTCCCTATTCTTACCTAACTTTCTACTAGTCTTTACAAGTAGGAGATTCTAGCTGATCTTGCTAACCTGCCTGCTGTTTTCAGTAGCTACTAGTTCCCCAGTATGTTCTTCATACCAGGACTTTTGCCTGGTGAGAGGGCCCCTGCCTGACTTGACATTTTAGCTTGACCAGCAGGAACTCTGGGCACTGAGACAGTAAGCCCTGTGACAAGGAGGGCTCGGGATTCCACAGCCAGGGATCAAATGCCTATGCTTAACCCCAGGCCATCATAACTTAAAACATGGTGAACCTACTGTAGGGTCAGTGAAAAATTATCAGGCTTTTCCACCCTCCTGCAATCGGTGTCGATGATAGACACCTGCGGTCCTGCACGGATGCCTAGTGGTGGCACCTTGAGTAAGGTGTGGGCATGCGCAAGTGGGCACACCTGGGCTGAGACACGGGGCATATAGGGCAGTGTCACGAGGCCAGCAGTAGGGAGAGCGAGAGCACAGAAAGAGTGGGATTCGCGGCGGAGGGGGAGGTAGGCTCCCCATCCCCCTCCCCCCTGCCTGCCATGTACCTGGTCACTAACGATATAAAAAGTGATAAAAGTCTGAAAAAGCCACCGAGGGCTCCAGGACTCCTCCTTGACCCATCTGCCGGAATCCCTGAGAACTTGCTCTGTGCCTTCCTGGCACTGCACCTACCCAGCCTGGGATGGTTGCAAAACAGTAAGAAAGCGTTGTCTAGGTCCAGGCCCGGCCACAGCACGCCCCATTAACAATCAGCAGGACAACTTTCTAAAATCCATGCTGGCCCCTGTGAGTTCCTGCTCAAATTCAGCACTGAAGGAGGCTTCCTCCTGGAGCAGAGTGCCCAGCACTTCCCAGGATCTGGATCTTGGCCACTCAGCTCTCCCTAAAGCACCTCCGGCTCAGCAGGTTTTCAGTGTCATGAGAACCACGAGCCCAGTGGGGAGCCAAAAAACCTTGGAGCTTGAGTCCTGGGTGTACCTGATCGGGGCAAGGGAGGAAGGCGCCATACCTAGTATAGGAATCTGCACAGACACGCACACATAGGCCACGTGCAAACACCATGTGATGATAACCAGCACTTTCCAGCTACAAACGCCTGAATTTGAGTTCAGGCACCACAGTTGTGAGATCTGGGGTAGACTGTCTCTGTGAGCCTTGTTTCCAAGGACTGCTCTTGAAAGTTAGAGGTCACTGAGACACAGCCTTGGGGACAGAAGGAGTGGGATAAAAACGGCTGGTATCCTCAAATGGATCCTTACTTGCCTGGGAAGTGGGGTTGTCAGCTCACAGACCCTGAGCTGTGAAGCCCAGCCAGCCCGCCGGGGGACTAGCCAGGACTTCTGGGCAACGGGCTGGCTGGAACCCAGGAAGTAGTAACAGGCTGCACTGGCAAGGACTGAGGCGACCCTGGTGCAGTCCCCAAGGTCCAGGCTTGGGGTTTCCTAAGGCAATTTACCCTTCAAGCTGCCCCCTCCCAGACTTTCTGTATTAGCACGAGAATGGGCACCACTGAGCTCCTAGGGACCAAAGGTATTTGTATTCCAAAGAGCTCCCTCTCTTCCCTCAGTCTTTGCTGTGGAGCTGCGAGGCTGGGCTGGGATCCAGAGGCCCCCACCCTTCTCTGCCCTCCCTCCAAGGCCCCTGTCAAGCCTCTTTTTCTCGGTTAGCCTGAGAGCCCCATAAAACCAGCCCAAGATGTTCTTACCTCCCTTCCCTACCCCCAGAACCTCAACTATGTAGGGGTGCTTTTAGTTTGAAAAGCATATTTCATATAATAAGTGCTTTCATTTGTTTGGGGGGCCTCAACCTTTTATTTATTTGACATTTTCAATCCTGTACTACTACAGACAGGCATTTGAGATCGTATGCTCATCACAAGGGAACCTGGAATTTTTTAAAGCTGAAAAACACTGCTCAACTGGATTAATGATAACCATAATAATAGCTAATGGTGGTGAGCATTTGCCCCATGCCAGTATTATGTTAAACAATTTACATAGATTATCTTTTTCCTATCCTCACAACGACCTTATGTGATACTGTTACACACCCCGTTTTACAGATAAGGCCACAAAGGCTTAGAGTAAGTGACCTAGTACTGTAAAATCACGTGGTCCAGGGGACCACAGTGCCAGGACAGCTCCCCACTCTTCCAGCTGCCATTCTAGAAGGGAATAGCAGCAAGGGGGCGGGTGGTGTTCAGACACCTGGATGGAATTGGCACTTTGTCAGGCAGGAGTTCTTGCTCAGGCTCCTCTCCACAACCCTGCTAGAGATGCCTACCTCTGGGACAATGGACGAGGCGTCAGCCAGGCTAGTCAACAGCCTCGGATATGGGGTCATGGGTGTCTAGCCTTGGGGCTCAGAGCCCACAGTCAGCATCTCCATTAAACTGAGCTTGATGATATTTGCAGGGGAAGAGCAGAGGAGTCAGGGAGCAGGAAAACAAAACAAAAAATCCCCAGCTGGAGGCCCAGCAGCCAGCACCACCCACAAGAAAGAACCTAGGCTGCTGGTTCTGCCCAGCTTCTCCCTCTCCCCCTGAGGTCTTGCCCAGACACTGTGACACCTTCCCCTCCTCCCCTCCCACCCTCCCTGCTCACTGACAGCCAAGAACATGCAGGGCACTCCCGTCACACTGCAAAGGATAGCAGGAAGCCCCCAGGGTGGGCTCTGTGCAGACCTCTGGGGAGCAGGCCCACCACCCACCTGCTGGCCCTCCCAGATGGAGCTGCCCCTGCTTCCGCTGCCATCAGGATTCCATCACACACTCCAGGACCCCTCAGAGCTTGAAGTCTTGTCACTTCCTCATCCAAGAGTCCCAGGATCCCTGTATGCTGAGAGGCTGACCACTCCTTCCTGTTGGGCTAGAGTGTCCAGCGCCCCACAGAGCAAATGCTAATGGGGGACTTCAGGGCAAGTGGGCCCTGTGATCCTGGGTGCCACATCAGGGCCGCGGCTGCCAGGGGTCCACTGTAAGTCAGGATACAAAGTCTTCACTGGAGTCCACAGAGACTGGAGGTGAGGGTTGGGGGGGGGGGCAGGCTGGGTGCTGGGGGACCTAGGGAGCAGCGGCCTTGCCAGCCTTTTCATCTGCTTCTCATTATCTCTCCCTCTGCCTGAGAAGGTAATTAAGTCTTCCTCCCATCAAAGGCTGAGGGCTGGCTTCACCCCAAGCCCTAGCTCACATGGAAGGGAGATAATGAGCACTCTCACCAGGCCCGGGGAGGGCATAGGAGCCCAGCCCCTGCCCTGCCCCCAGCAGCCAGCACCACCCACAAGAAAGAACCTAGGCTGCTGGTTCTGCCCAGCTTCTCCCTCTCCCCCTGAGGTCTTGCCCAGACACTGTGACACCTTCCCCTCCTCCCCTCCCACCCTCCCTGCTCACTGACAGCCAAGAACATGCAGGGCACTCCCGTCACACTGCAAAGGATAGCAGGAAGCCCCCAGGGTGGGCTCTGTGCAGACCCCTGGGGAGCAGGCCCACCACCCACCTGCTGACCCACCACCCACCTGCTGGCTCTCCCAGATGGAGCTGCCCCTGCTTCCGCTGCCATCAGGATTCCATCACACACTCCCCATCTCCCCTATCTCTCTCTGACACACACACACACATACACTGGGTTTGAAATCTCCATTAGCACTCAGGGCTGAGGAGGAAAGCCCATCTCTCTAGGGTGTCCTGATGGCCAAGACCATGAGCTGTGTCCTGGGCCTCTGGGGAGCGGGGTGGTGGTGCAAGTTTTCTCCAGGAGCTCATAAAGGAACCACAAACTCCTATGAGAAGGGTGGAGGTAAAGCTGACAGGGCTACTTCTGCTTGAACTCTAGGCTGTGCTGAGCCCTGGGGCACATTATTTCACTTAGTGAAAGCCTCACTGCAATCTTTTGAGGTAGATCCTTATTCCTTCCTTGTTGCCAGAGATGCTTGGAGAGGTTCAACAACTTGCCCAGTTACAGAGCATAGACAGGAAGACTTCCTGGAGGAGTGACTTTTGAAGGATGGGCGGATGTTAGAAAGGTCACATGGAGGGTGGTGTCCCCGAGGTGACAGGAGTCACCGAATGTTGTTTAGCACTCAAAGCTCTGCTTTGAGTTGCCCCAGGGGAACATCTTTTGGGAGGCATTTTGGACCGAGTTCAGAATGCAATGAGACTGTCATTCATAGACAACAGAAAAGTAAGTAAAACCTTTATTTGTGTAGTTTGTTGGTGCTGTTTGTTAGTGTTGTGAGGTGGAGAGAAATGGCCAGTACACAGCTGTGCCAGGAGCCTGTGTTGGTCGCTGACCTCAGAAGTACACATTCTTGGCTCTGATTCAATAGAGGTGCTTCCTGGAGCCCAGCATGGGGAACGCAGGAAGGGGTAGGGCAGAGGCCTGGGCCATGCTTTTGTACCACCAGACCTCTGGCAGCTGGCTGCTCTGACACTTAACATGACACAATAGCAATCACCACACTCTCTAAACCTCAGTTTCCTCATTTAGAAAGTGGAATGCTGATGCCCACCTCATGGGGCTGGAGAGGATTAAGTGACGTGATGTTTATGTCAGAACAAAACTGCTGTGTTGCCACAGGTTTCTTCCAGCCAACATGGCATCTGGATAGGCTCCCTGTCTTTGAGGTGAGCTCTCAAATTCTGGGCATGAACACATTTCATGGGAGGATTTCAGACCAATAGACCAATCTCCAACCTTCAAGTAGTAAGTACCTTGCTCAGAGTATGTATTTAATGACCCTTCACCTTCTGGATAATGGGGAGCTGGGCCACACATTGCAAAGTTCCACACTAAGACCCCAAGTCCTATCCATAGGTCACTTTCTCCAGGTTCCTCCCTCTCCCCCCAGATGACTGGGAGGGAATAAGGATAGCTCAGGACAGCTCTCGCTTCCTGCCCAGAACTGCCTCCTGGTGCCAGTGGATCAGATTGGCAGGCTGGAAGAGGAAATGTTTGGGGCCACAGAGACCTGGTTTGTAATTCCACCATTAGCACTTGGCTCTGAGCCTGGGAGGCCCTTCTCAACCTGTCCATCCCCTCTGGGTGCATTATCACTCATAACAGCTGTCTCTAGCCGTGGTTTGTTAGCTCCCTCCTAAGCAGCAGATCTCTGGGCAGGAGCAGGTTTGGATGATGGGAGGGCAGAAGGTGAGTGTCAAGGGATGGAAAGAAAGCCAAGGATGGTAAACATGGATAACCATGAGGCTGGGCACTCATCTGACAATCAAACACGAAGGCCTCTTGCCCCTGCCCTACAGCCAGAGAGTGTATGTGGGCACTAAACCATTGAAAGACCCAGAAGATGGTCCCAAACGCATCACACACACACAGGCGCGCATGTAGGGAAGTCTTCCTGGCTAGTTCTGAGTTAGCAAGATCCTAGTCTTCCATGACAGAAGGGAGAGAGAATAGGAGCTGAGGCTGTAGCCCAGGCAGGACATTACTCAGCTAAGCACTCACTTTTTCTGGAAAATGGAGAGATTTTCTGACTTTGTGTGGTCACCATGTTTAGTCCCAGAGCTCATGAGAGGTCCAGTCAGGGCTGAGCCCTATGACTCGAGATGAGAGGGAGGAGCTGCCATTGCTCACCTGAGGAAGTCACCTGACTTCAGTGTGATCAGCCGCACAGCTGACTGGTGGAGAATGGGGATGGGGAAGGGCTGGATCAGATGTGTGGAGGGTCGTGTGCTGAGGTGAGACAGGCCTGGCTTGGCGGAAGGGTAATGGGAGGACAGATAGGACTTTCTTAACTTTTTTTTTTTTTTTCCTTTTACCCAAGCACTTTGGTTTCAAGCAGATGCTACCACCAGGTGTCACTAAAGGCCCAGAAAGGTTGACTGACTTGTCCAAGGTCACACAGGCTTTCTGAAGTCCAGCCCTTGACACAGCTCACCAGAGTCAGAGAGGATCGGTTCTCTCTGAGATTGGGTGGAGATCCTGAGATTGGGTGGGGAAGTTTGAGAAGACCTAGAAATGCCTTGCTCAGTCATAAGTGACTTCTGGGCTCAGGGTTCTGAGGGGTAAGAATGTGCCAGGTAACATTCATGGGGGGAGGAGAGCTTAATGAGAGAGGTAAAGACAGTCTGGGGTCTCTACCACCGAGGGGGGATCGACTTGCTAGAAGAGTGACCAACCCCCTAATGCTACACCTAGTTTGTAGTATAACTCTGCTACCCGTCTTGTCTGTTTTTCTAAGCTCCAAAAAAAAGCCTCAGAATTGGTCGGGTTTTGAGGGCCTTATTGTCTGAGGTGTAGGACCACCTGTCAGATGCTCCCCTTCCCACAGGGAAGGGCCGGCTGCAGTCTTTCTCTTCTCCCTGCCTGACATGTGAAGTTCATTTCCCCACTGGGCTTCCAGGCTCAGTCACTGGGCATGGCACAGCAGGGCAGTTGTAACATTGGCTGAATCCTCAAGAAAGCCATATCTGGATCAGCCAGCTCCCGCGTCCAGGGGGCTGAAGGCTGTGTGTTTCCTAATGAACGTTCTCCTGTAACAGATTGTGCACTAATGCTGTGGTTGACCGAAGCCCTCCACAACCCATTTGCCCCAACCACCTTCCAGTGATTGGTCAAGAGATGGCCATTTTTGCCCAATGAGATAAGTAAATCTCTGGGTGGGGCTTCAGGGTAGTCTTTAATGCCAGGACAGGACTGGCATTCCTTAGCCTCTCCATCTTTCTGCATGGAACATAAACATAGGTCTGGAGTTGCTGCAGCCATCTTGCTACTTTGAAGCAACAAACATGAAGATGGCAGAAATTTGGATCTGGAACCTAGTGGAACTTTCCCAAGGACCCTATATTGTACAACCCTGAAATTCTTGCTATATTTAACCAATTCCCTTCTGCCTCCCTAGTTTTTTGTGGGTTTTTTTTTTTTTATTTTCTTACAACCAAATGCATCCTTAATTATCATACTTCCTTTTCTAGTTTAGAAATGGTTGCCAAGTGGAGAGTGGTATTCACAGGGGATGTTGGGACCTTGAGCTTCCAAAGCACTGAGTCTAGGACCCTCTTGGAGCAGGAAATGCCCTGGAAATAAGACCGAGTGTTGAGTGTAATAACTTGACTAATAGACCTGTGTCACTAATGTACATTGATTACCCCTGCATTCTTCTGCAGTTCCACCAAGCGCTTGGTAAACTCCTGCTTATCCTTCGACTTTACTTAGCCCATGGGATCCCTTCTAAGTAATCACTGCCACCTCCTTCACAGCAGCCCCCAGGATTGATTAGACATTTTCTTTCATGCTCCACAACATCCTGGACCACTTTTTGCACTGGATTTATCACCCAAAGATGCAACATTCTATGCAATGCCAAACCCCATTCACCAGACAAGATGTCTTTGGACCTTGATGTGCTGGGCACATATAGCAGGTGTTCCAGGCATTCAGTGAGCCATCGTTCACTTGCCCATTTGTTTCAGAGTTTATTGAACACCCCTTGAGATTCCAATGCTGTGCAAAGCAGCTTTGCTGTGTCAAGTGTCATAGGGACTAGAATGAATGTCTTTGCATAGGGGATCCCTGGGCATAGTCCCCAGAAAGCTGAGCTAAAGGATGGGTATTTCCAGCCACAGGCCTAGCTCCAAAAACTCAGAGCAGGAAGATTATGTATGCCTGGAGCCAAGATAGTAAAGTAGGTTTTGCGCCTAAGCCTCTTACCCCCGTACCCCCACCCAGCCCTGTTGTCTAGTAAGGAGGGAGAATCAAGTATACAAAATGTTCAGTGGCTTACAGTACAGGCACCCACATTTCCTAGGCTCTAGAGCTGGAAGGGTCATTATGGGGGAATCCTGCAGAGTTTGCAATTATTATAATCACTTCCAGGACACAGATTTGGGAGCTGGGGATCAGGAATAAGCAGGGATAGGGACATTCACTGTGATTGCACCCATCTGTTCTGGAGAGGAAAGCCCCTAAAATACTCGCCCTTCTCTACTTGTCCTTTCTCTGCCTCTGTAAGCACCACCCATCTGAATACCAGCCAGGTGCTCACTGGGCCCACTGAGGAGGAGATCCTGGTGCTCTGCTCCCTCTGGCTTTCTGGGCGGTCTGAAGCTTTGGACAGTTCCTCTAGTCTCGAGTGCCACCCTTTCCAGGCTTGCTGCCCCAACCCATGTGTCTGGCATTTCAGAAGAACTCAGCTCCCACTCAAGGTGGTGGTACTGGCACCCATCCTGGCCTCTTAGCTTCTGGGGGGGAGAACACTCCTGGATATCCACATGCAGTGCCAAGAGACCTAGCATGTTCTCAGCCTAGAGTGGTTATGCTGCTGGGTTACTACACATAGTAAGTAGGCTGGGTTACTCTACCAAATTGTTGTTATCTTCTTAAAGGGAGGGTGTGTATCAAAACTGACAGGAGAAGAAATAGAAAACAGAAATGTTTCTGTTACTTCCAAAGAAATAAAATTTATAATCAAAACTCTTCTCACAGAGAAAATTCCAGCCCTATATGGTTTTCCTGATGAATCCTAACATTTAAGGGAAAAAAAAAAAAACCTTTTTCTACAAAATCTTACAAATAATAACAAAAAAGAGGGAATTCTTCCTAAGTCATTTTATGAGGCTAACATAACCCTGACACTTCAACCCCCACACCTGTGGGGATAAATAACAGGTAGTGCCAACCTCAGAGTGAGGGAGAAGGACTAGGATTGAAGTTGTATATAGAGCTCTGGGCATGATTCTTGCTACCCAGCATGCACTCAGCATGTGGTCATTGTTTCTACCTGGCCAAGCCTGTGTCTTATCTACACCATGCTGAGTCCAGAACAGCATCCCTTACATGAAGAAAGAGGAAAAGATGACTAAATAACAGCCACTTAGCAACCCTGGTCTCATTCAAACCTCCCCAAAAGTCTTCAAGGTATATTTATCAACATCCTTTTGCAGATAACAAAGCTTTGGCTCAGAACCTATGATGAACTGTGCAAAGTCAAATTCAGGCCTGTCTGAAGATAGGCTCATGTTTCCCTGAGTCTTGCTATTTTGGAAGCCTGTAGCAGTTGCGTTTGGGCCACTTGGGCTAAGCTGTTGCTGGACTTAAAGGTCCTTACCTGTAAAATGGGTTCTCAAAGTTGAAAAAGATGAAGTGCAAAGAGTCTTCCAGAAAAAGCTGCCGTGTGGTCTGAAAAGTTCCCATGAACCAGCCTACCTGGATTATCAGACTCATCCTGCAAACAGGGGGCCTCCCCCACAGGTCACCACCTGGTCCGGCCTCACATGGCACTGCTCCTGGCACAGGGATGTAGGCCCCAGGGCGGAACCATCCTTCCTGTGCCCAGTGTTTCTATAGTGCAAAGAATACACAAAAGCTTTCTTGCGGCTACAAAAGCTTAACCAATTCAGAGCTGTACTGAACAAGGGAACATGCGCCCTGTCCCCCTCCTGCACTCCCCTCCCCAGCCAGAAACGGGTATTCTTCAAACAGCGGGATGCAGTTCCTTCTGGATCGACTTCTGTGCATTTTCTCTCCTATACATATACACCAATGTTTCCGAGTTGATTTTTACTCAATCACAATCCCCCTGTATATATTGTTCTGCAACTTCTTTTTCACTTCATCATCCCTCATGTTATTTATATCTTCTACTTCCTAAAGGATCTGAGGAGGTTTACCAGAGTTCCAAGGGGCAGGGTAGGGAGCCGTGGGGAGAGCGTGGGCCCTGAAGTAACTGAGCTGGATTGGCATCCTGCGCTGCCACCTGCCCCTGGGGGACTTGGGCCAGACCTGAAACCCTCTGAACCCTACTTTCCTCATGTGAAGATAGTCAAGGGGTCAGGGTATCCCACCATCTGAGCTCTCAGCCTGCCCCAGGCTTTGAGGACAAGGACCTAAGTGGCCTGGAGGTCAGAGGAGGGCCAAGCAGTCCTTAGCGCAGACTCCTCCCCTCACCCAATAGGAAAGAGAATCAGGAAAAGCAGCAGAAGGGCACGTGTGGGAGCCTGGCCTTCCTGCTATACGCACTGCGTGCTGTGTTGGGTCTCCAGCCATGTTGGACCTTCTGAGAGGGCGGCTGGGGCTCTGCTGCTCTATATCCTGCAGCCTGGCCGGGGGAAGAAGCAGGGAAAATAGAGAGCTGCACTTCATTCCTATCGTTGAATGCTTCCAAATCTCTTCCTTCACTTCGGAAATCTGTTGGAAACTTCTCTCTACTTAGAAATTGGCAAACTGAGGGCAAGGAAAAATAGGGAAACTTTGAGGACAAAGGCTCAAATATGCTGAATCTCTAGACATCTGCAGGCCCAGTCTCCTCATTTCACTCTATGAAACAACCCCAAGGGGAGCAGGCCTATAGGCAGTTCTCGTATACAATTAGCATAATAAATGCTCACTGTAGTTGGGGCCCAATGTTCTAGTTAACTCTAGTCTGTGATGTAGGGATTATGGCTTCCCATGTTATAGGCCAAAAAGCTTGGGTTGCTTTCTCAAGGCAACACTATGAAGACCCAGAGTCTCTACCAACCTGCTCCCCAGTGCTGCCAGTCTGCATGGAATACCTTCTCATGTCCCAGCACCTCCCCGACCAGCCTCACCCTCCTGACATCCTCCTTGAGCTGCAGCTCCCACCGGAAGCTCTACCCACCGTCCCGTGCCTCCATGCTCCACCCTGACATTCAGGAGCCCTGACCTCACTGGCCATGGTAAACCTGACTTCTCCCCCAGACCACGAGTCCTCAAGGAAAAAGTCCGGTTCTGATTCACCTCTGCATCCAGCACAGGGCCTCGCACATTGTAAGCAAATGTGGTTATTGGTGGAAGGTAAAAAGGACAGAAAGAGGAAGCAATTCCAATGTCCTCTCTCCCATGGCGTCTTCTAACAGTCATGGTCAGGAGACAAGGCCCCCAAGTTTTACACCAAATTTGATCTCCTTCCCCCTCCTCATTGCCACTACTACTTCTGTTTCTCAGTCTCCCTCTACCACAGCCCTCAAGAACTTCCCTACCAACCTCACCTGAAGGAGTATCCAGGCTCTCACACCAGGTCATGTACCTTGAACAGGCCTTGACTGCAGACCGTCAGGGAAAGGACTTGGAGGCCAGGCCTTGCCTGAACCTTCATATTAACTGAGAAAGTGGCTGCAGGGCCTCCATTGGGATCACCCTCCTGCTTGCTGTGAGCCCTCGTGGTCCATGCTCCCTCCCCAAGGTGGGTAGGGGGCTGGGGAGACTCCCAGTGTTTGTCAGCCAGAGTACTGTAGTTGGGGAGGACAGCGTTTCCATGGATACAAGCCATGGGAGCTTCTGGGAGATGAGGCCATGGTGTACATAGACACAGATCCATGCGGACCTGGAAGAAAAATAGCAACAGATTTGCTGAGTCATTGGCCCCACATATTTATAGTCTCTGGCAAAGGCAGACCTGCCTATCAGAAGCTAATAATACTGCAGCAGCGTGTTAATTGCAAAGACGGAGTCTTCAAGCATCCATTCAGACACCCGAGACTGCTCCTTGAATAAAGAGTGGGGCCCTCACAATGAGAGCCGGCGTGCATGCAAGTGTGTTTAGGAGATAGGCGTGCAGGTATGTGGGACCCAGCTCTGGCAGATTAAGAAAGTTCAAGTATCACATCAACCAGGCTGAAACCACCCCATAGCAGTGTTACAAAGAGCTCTTCAATTACCTAAGGAGATCTAGGACTCAGTCTGTAAGCAGAAGTGATTGGAGAGAAGACGGGGCTGGTGGCTCTCTAGATGGAGAGGAGTGAGAGACAGGATGCTGGGGTACAGCCCTGAGACTATCCTCCTACAGCCTATGGGGATAGCCCCGGGCCTCAAGTTCTGGACAGTCAGAAGAAAGGGACAAAAGACTTCCATCTTATATAATCCTTAGTAGGCCATAGGACACACCAGGGAGCATATAGGAATTCAGATAAGGGAACCTAGGTGCCACCCTGAATAACAGCCTAGGGCCAAACTCAGTTCTGAAGGAGAGTCTTTGTGTTACAGGGCAGGGAGAGGAGCACTCAGAAGCCCCAAGCCTGCCCTCTCTGAATGGGTTCTGCCATCCGCATTAAGACAAACATACAAAACCTTTAATGGAAAGGAACTTTAATACAACTAGGGTACAATAAAGAAAGAACAAAGACTATAGTTACTAAGTTAA